>JAJIYU010002027.1:0-32733 GCA_030144865.1 Tinospora cordifolia | reverse complement strand
ACACACACACACATATATATATATATATATATATATATATATATATATATATGTATATATCTGTGTGTGTTTAAGAGAAGATATTTTCAATATATATGCATGTAATGCATATATGTAATTTCTATTTATATCGCTAAAGATATTTAATTTCGATATTCAACATGACACCCATTGTATTATATCACAGGTTTTATTACTAAATAGAACATGGTAATAATCTCTATCCGCAAGAATTGTAATTATTTTATCTTATACGTACATTTTAATAATTATTTATTATTTCTATATATTAAATTAATGTGCACTCTTTCTTAATTAATGTCTTAAGGAACTATTGGTTGTGACGACCCATATTTTGAGACACCAACTTTATGAGTTCAATATATGTGTTGTCATGTATTTCCTAAATTTTTAATGAAAATACATTATTTTTTTTAAATTTTCCTTGATTTTATCCATTTTAATTGAAGAAAATTAGATTAATTGAGAAATATAAATTTTGGAAAGAAAATACATTAGTTATTGAGAAAATAATTTTTGGGAGAGAATATGATTTTTAGAGTGATTATTTAATTTTTTGGAAGGAATAACATATTTTAAGGTAATTATTTAATTTTTGAGAAAAATATTGATTTTTGGAAAAAATGTATAAATATTAGAACTTGAAGTAAATTCAAAAATTTTGAAGGAAATGAAGGAAAAAAGAGTAAATTTACAAAAAAAATAATAACAACAATAAATATATAAATAAACGAAAAAAAGGAAGGAGAAAATGGAAAAGAAAGACAGAATAAAAAAAATGGGGTCTTGGGCAGCCTAGGCACCTAGGCCTGGGTCGCCCAGGCCCCAGCGAGCAGCAAGAACAAGGGCCATTCAGCTCGAGTGGGCGAAATTGACATGTGGACCGACCCACGCACCTCCTTCTTCTACTTTTCTCTTTTCCTTCTACTTCTAGCAGCTAGTTTCCAGCGAGAAAATAGCTCCGCACCATGGTTTTGGCCATACGACAGGGTTGGTGGCCAAGTTTCTGAGCATGGAAAATACGAGACCTTGTATGGCAACCCATGAGCCACGTGAAAAACCATTTGGCCATGTAAGGGTGCTCCAACACGCAACAAAACCCACCTTTTCGCAATTTTTCAATTTGAGCAGCTCCTCTTCACCAGCTTCTATATCTTTCATCCCAAATCTATTTTTCATGAAATTATAGTTTTTGAAAAGCTTTCACTTCCCTCTACAAAAATGTGCTAACCATTGGTCGAAACAACTAACCATTAGAGACGAACATGACCAGCAAAGTGTGTTGATCATCATAGTTGAAAAGCTATAGCAGAAAAACTGTGTTGATCCAAACTTTGGAGGGGTGGTTCCTTACTCATCCAAGATCAGTTTTTGAGGTAAAAAGACTTTTTTTTAATCGTTCTCATGTGTGCTTCAAGTTACAGTTGTTGGAAAACCAAAACTAAGCTCTTGAATATGGTTTACAAGGCGCCAAAGTTGGTTGCCTACTAAATGTGACAGCAAAAGTGTTATTGGAACCAACTTTGGGGCAACAGTTGAGGCTCTTAAGAATGTCCGTTTGGGCTACAACTTGTGGTGATTAATCCTCACATTTGAAGCTACAAGAAGGCATAAACCTCGAACCCTAAGCCTCTATATTCATGTTTTTATATACATGCAAAGTTACCTTAGAACATGAGCATTCTGGTATTTAGAAAATTTTAGAGTTTTGCTAATACATGCCAAGTGTTTGAGGGTATGTCTAAGTATGATTTTAGCCACCTTAGCTCATTATTTTGAATGAGTCTTAATTGTTGGATGTTCTGTGATCTAAACACTTGTAATAGCTGTAAGAAACAACCTTAAACTAGTGGTTTCATGAAGGAAAATAGACAATTGAAAATCATAGAAACTATGAGCATAGGAAGAATTTGTTACATAGCAGAGACTTTGGGGGATAAATTGACTGATCAAAACTAGATATTTTTTGCTCAAATTTGGTGGAGATCTTGATGGTTTTCCAAAAGCTAAGTTTATTAAATTTCGTCCCAATCTGAGTTGGGTAAGTGGGTCAATTTACATGGATAGTAGTTGTTTGTCACATAGAATTTGAGAAATTAAAGTTTCTATTATTCCATTATAAACCCTATCAAATGAAGCCCAAAATCCCAATCTAAAATTTTGGTCAATATTTAGGAGCTGTAGATCGAATTTGAAAAATTTTGCACAAATTCGATGCGTAAATTGATCGTAAAAAAATCAGAACATTTGCTGCACATATAGAACAAGAAGGCTAAATTTGACTAATTGTGGGAAATTGGAAATTTTGACCAATTTCGACCAAATTGAACCCAAATAGACCCATGTTGACCGAATTTGGCCAAACTTGATCATGTTGACCAATTTTGACTAGGTTTGACCAATTGACCAAGTTTGACCGATTGAACAAATTTGACTGCATCAAATTTGGGTTGATTGAGATCGATTAGGGATAATAGAACTAGAATTGAGCCATATTTCTCAAAGGAACAAAAATTGGGTCTAAATAACATAGATTTGAGAGTACGTTGCAGGGTTTGGCTAAGGGTCGATGAGACATCGATGCGCGGGACCTGAGGTGAGTAGTTTAATTCAGGTGTTTACTTTAACTTGTATTCCTTGCATAAAACATGTGTGAAATGACATGGGTTGAATGATTTCATGTAATTGAAATACATTGAATTATTTTTGAGATATATAGATGTACACCTATAATGAGACCATAGCATCGAGGTTCGAGCACAGGGTTAGGGTACACAATTGGATTGAGATTAGACTAGAGGTCTAAGCGCAGGGTTAGGACATATGATCAATGCACCTAGCTTTTGACCCGCTCGAGTGACGACACTTAAGGATCGAGCACGGGGTTAGGTGTTCAAGGAATATGCATAGCTCATGACCCACTTGAGTGACCGGTATGCCTAATCTTCTATAATGATGACCATAGGGTTGGATTTGATGATTTGAAACCCCAACCCAGATGCAATTTTTAATAATCATGTATTTAAACCATTCTTTTTAAAATTTTGCATTATTTATAACTACTTTTACTCTATGCCATGCTTTCAAGTACTATTTCATCATCACTGGTTATGCATACATGAACTATATTTTTTTGGAATGTTGATTATGAGTAACATGTTGATTTTGTGACTTATTGAGCCATGTTGAAATTTTAGGTTCACTACTCTACTAACATTTCAAGTTTTTCGGCAGCTGACAAAGGGAAAGGCGTGGTGATAGCTTAGTCCCTTGACAGATCCTTTTCCTTTTATTAGTCTTTTGTTAGAGGTTGGTTATCTCTTGTATATGTAAATATGGTCAACTATGTAATTCTTAAACAAGACAATATATAATATAAATGATAACTCTTTACAATGTTTGCTTACTTTCACACTTGAATCCTTAAATTATTTTGATATTACTCATTGTTGTAATTGGAAAGGCTTAACACTGAGCGGACAAACTTGACATGGTGAGTAGATTCGTCGAGTCACTATGCTGGTCAGGCCGCCCTTTGGCCTAGGGAAAGAGCCACGACATTGGTAGTTATAATATGATTTCAATGATTTATATTATTTATATATTTATTTTTACATTAATGTGCAGTCATTGTATATATTATAAGCCGCTTCAGTGTATAATTATTTAGGAAAATAATTTCTTAATTAATTTCTACACACACACACACACACACACATATATAGGTACATATTTCTATTTCTTTTCTATTATTCATTTTTGGATATCCTAAAGTTGCACCAAAATTTCTATATAATTTCTTGATTAATTTTATTTTGCCTACTTTGTTTTATACTTTAGAATATACATAATTTTGCACTCAAAATTGTTATAAATTTCTCAAAGTTGAATTGTTACCTTCATCGAGTTTCGTACAAAATTATCGGGTATTACAATCCCATAGCAGCTAAGAATTAGATAACAATATCTTCCAAAGTCACTAGCCATTCAGTAAACATGGCTTCTCAATCTTCGAGTCTAAAATTCCTCCATACCCTTGTATCTCTACTCGTCTTATACCACATATAAACCAAAGATATTAGACCATCCCAATCTTGTGTCGAGGCTAAATGAGCGTTTTGTTTTAAACACATTTTAATTTCTAACCTATGTCCTAAAGATTTTTATTCATAATCCACTATACCATCCTTTAAAACATCTAGATATCTTCCTAAGGTGTTTTCTGGAACCTAAGGACTAAATAATATCACTAAAAGGTTCCTCCATCAAACCTACAGCCCATGGTTTATATCTTAGGCACTTGTCCAATTTATATACTACCTTTTGTAACACACTAACCTCTGGTCATCCAATTGCACAAGGGCCAAATTATTGAAATGCCCTCTGGTGCGATAAATTCAAGGAGATAAATAAACATTAAATAATTATCAAGGTCAACCAAAGGTTAGAGACACTATGCTTCTACCATCACACAACTAGTGATCTTAATGTACACTAGGAAACATTAATTATGATGTAATAAATAAATTGTAAAATAAATACCATGTACTGGTCCTCATATAATGAATAAAAATAAGACCATAATAAAATTTGGCATATTTGTCATTATATTAATATAACATTAAAATGACTGACAAATAAACTAAAAAAATAAGAATATTGGCCCCATAGTCGTCAAGGACGAGGTCAAAGGCCTTTTTTAAGTTTCATTAGTCACCTGGTTTGCTATGTACCTCAAAAAAGTAGAATTGAAAGGGTAGCTCAAAGGAGCTTAGTGGATCAAGCGAAACACATCTCAAACATTATAATAATTAAAACAACAATGTGCAAACACTTTTAAACATTAAGCATTTCAATCAATTATTTGTTTATCGTTGTCATTAAGACCGGGAGGACTATCCTCCATATTGCCTTTCATAGGTTTAGGGTACAGTTCATGGACACCTCCTCAAGCAAGCATCAAACTTTAAGGATAGCTACCCATAAATGCATCAACTATTAGGGACACTTCTAAAGTAGTGGTTGGCCAGCGAGTAAACCCTAAACAAAACTACAAAAGGCCATATACGGAAAGTGGTACAATACTAGTCCATGGCCCTAAACTCAACTTATCTTAATTGGAGATTCATTGATGGTGATTAGATATGGATACACTATGTTGAGCCTACTCCTCTAGGAATAATTCCAATGATGATCAAATGTGGATACATTGTGTCGATATGTAGTTCACATCTTAATCAACTTTATCAAAATGTAGGTTACAATAAAATCAAAGTAGACATTCCTCATGCATGCATATAGACAATAAGATATTAAATAATAGTAACTTGATCATCATGCAAAGGCGATCAGTTGAATTAAATACATAACTTCATAGTATGACATTCATAATGTCCTAATATGCTTCTAGATCTCATGCGTTCATGCAAACATATATAAATATATTAAGACTGTAGCATCACCTTATTAATTTATTTCAATATATTAAATAATTATCCACATCAATCATCTTAATTAAAATAATATGGGAAGAAAAATTTGTTACTTTCACTTGTATTTGCATTTTGACATACTAATTCGAATCTATTTGACATATCAACCTAAATCATATAAAATATTATTTTTAGTAATTTGTGACAAATTTAATATTTTAGACTTAAATTTTCTTAATTTTATAACTCAATATGTGTGTGTGTGTGTGTGTGTATTGTATTATAAGGCACTGTTATTGTTATTACTACACTATTTGTACACTAACCCCCTAATGTTCTACTATGGCCTAAGCCAATATTACTTTTCATTTATAAAAGTTCTTATAAATGATTTTTATTGATCATTATATGATTAATTTTATTTTCAAAAATTTGATAAAAAAATATTATGCATAATTTACATGATATTTGAACTTAATATTTATTATAGACATGTAAAATCCTTATTTAGGTGCACTAATACTTTTTTATTACAAATTTGTCATTTTATAAATATTTTAATATACTTTTTAGAAACCTAAAATTTTTGTTTTTCATCCCCAAATATTTTTATTTTCTAGTTTTTGGATTTTCCAATTATTTTTCACTAATAATGTAATTTTGATGCATTAAAGATTTTATTTTTCAATCCTAAGAACTTATTCTATAAATGTATTTTATTATTATATTTTTAAGTTATTTTTTAAAATTATTTTTAGATGTTGATTTCTCACTCTAAAAATATTTATTTTTTTATTTACACAATATTATTCATTTTTAAGTTTTAAAATTTGTCTACGAATATTTTACAACTATCTCACATATCCTAAGATATAAATATGTCTTTTACACTATAATGTTATTTTGTTAACTCTATTTTTATCACCGCCTAAATTCATGAATTTTTTAATTAAATGCAATAATAATATTTTATCTTATTTTAGTGTTTACACTATCTGTTTTACTATTTTAAGGAACTAAACCTTGCTTATGTAAAAATATATTCTAGAATATAATTTTCTTTTTAAAGTTTGGTGCTGTTTTAACATTCAAAATAATTTTGGGAAAATTATTATTTAGCATGAATTTATATAAATTACACTAGTTTCTAGATGTATGCACGAGTTTTCTAATTTATACAGTAAATAATAATGCATGATCAACATAGTCTTATATAATTAATATTGAATAGATTTTCTAATTACACAAAATCTTCTTCTTAAAGAAAGGAATTTGAATTAAAAATTCAAATTTTGAATTTAAATATCTATATTTTGTTGGCATCTTATTTTAATTAATAATTCTATGGTCCTTGGTGCACCTTAATTCAATAAATTATTAAAAAATATTACATGTCTTGATCTAATTTTAATATACATTCTATATTAAATGTTTCAATGTACATTATATTAATTTAGAATCAGTACTCAAGATTATTGTTGGATGATTCTCTTTTAATTTTCTTTTACTAGGTTGATCATTTGTGATTATTTCGATGAAAATATTATTTATTACTTTTTTAAGGTCAAAAGTGACTGATTGAGGTTCAAACTTGGAATCTCTTGTTTTAAACACATTATTTTAATTAATTGGGCTATTTAGTTCTTCAGGTGAATAAAATATTTCATTTTATCATTAAGGCTCTTAAGTTTAAGTGTTGAATTTTCTTTTATTTATTTTTACTCAATACCTATCAACCTCGTATTTATGATTATTTATAAATAAATAAAAAAATTATTTATCTATACAAAAATTTTGGAAATAATTTATATTTATGAAGTTTATTATTTATTTGAAAATTCCTAAATACTCTCGGCCATTGCAACCTGCATCGACCCAAATACATGTCCTAAACAACCTACTACCTTAGTCATGGTCCCTAATACCATGGTAACACATCTTGTTACCAAGTTTTGAGATTTTTTTCCCACTGCCAATAGGAAATACATATTTGTTATTATTATTATTATTGTTGTTGTTGTTGTTGTTGTTGTTGTTGTTGTTGTTGTTGTTATTTAGTGTTTTTATCCATAAAATATATTTATTATGTTGCGTATGTCGTGGATCCAAAACTTTGGTGTACAATACCAATGCAAGTCGTGACAATCTCCCCTCATTAGACACAATTTTGTCCTCAAAATTAAAATAGTTAAAAGTTTTGCATGAAATTGGGATATGTTCGCTGCACAAAATCTTCTCTATAATACCCCAAAGAATACCATTAGCAATGAAAAAAAAGGTCGTAAAATTAAGATTGCAATCTTGCATCAAATGGGTGGGCTACACATGGGACCGTGGTCTCAGCCTGGAGGATTGTGGTCTTGCATCCCAAAGTCGTGAAATAGAAGAGTCTCGTGAAGATCACTGTCCTGAATCAGGTAGACTGGTCCTACGATAAAAGGTTCATAAAAATTGGCAAAGACATGGGATTGCGGTCTTGCGATTACGACCAGTGTTAAAACAGTGGTCTTTAGACCAAAGATTGCGGTCCTGCGATTAGGACCAGTGTTAAAACCGTGGTCCTTAGACCAAAGATTGCATCCTGCGATTTAAAACCATAAATGAAAGTTAGGACACTGAATTGTCTATATATTACAATGTACACAAAAACCCTAATTTTCATTGTCCATCCTATAGTCACGCACACCCCTCTAAAAAAAAAACCGTAACGCGAATAGTCGATCTTTTTTGTTCTCACACGCGTCTCCTAAGTCCAGTCCACACCATTCAAACTTCTCCTTTGATCTCCATGCCAGGACGTGTTGTAAGGTGAGAACTATCTCTCAGAGGATTGTCTAAGTTTCTTACTATGACCTACCATGAATACAATCGACTGTGATGACTACTAAACACTGTTGTCGTTCTCCGTACACCACAAAACCTTAAAACTGCCGTTTGAGACATTTTGGCGAGGTGAACAAATGGAACCTAGATATAAAAACCTTGTATCAATTTAAATATGTATTTTTAGATCCTAAGAACAATGCATAAAGTCCCTTGTGCAAGAGAAAATAAGAAACGCATGAACAGTGTAATTTCTAAGAACCCGACACTGTAGCTTATCACACTGACATGGTGACCATCTTGGATACTGTGATGATGACAAAAGTTTCAACTTTCTTGCCCAAACCACCACACTATTTGACGGCCATGACCTATTTGTGTATCATATATCATGTGGATAGCTTAATAATGATTTTAGGAGTTAAGAAAAGTGCAAATACTTAAACTGATGAGGATTTGCATGTTAAACTACTAGGTATAGAATTTGTCACGATTGAGGTGAGAGTTAGAATGCAAAGAGTATAATAACAGGTGGAAGTAACTACCCAAAATTCTTTAGCATTATTTTAGTTTGAATATAAAACATGATTGTGTGTGTACTGTTATTTATTTTTTAGAAGCATGCTAGGAATGTATGAGTCTCATACGAATACTTGGTTGCCTTTTTGTGGATTCATTGCATGCCATACCTTGTATGAACGTTTATTACAGTTTAGAATCCAAGCTATAATGTAATTATAAGCATGCCTAATGTGATTATAAGCATGATGAATTGTTTATTTATATCCATTGCCACGTATATTGGATATTGAAATTTTGAAAATGCTTGCGGTGACTAATTTAAAACGATTAAGTGAATGAACCATAGTGGATCATTAATAAAAGCTTTTAGGGCATAAGCTAGCGACTGATAACGCATGTAACAAAATACTTGATTGGTCATGACATGAGATTGAGATGATCCTATATCCTTAGTTTCTATGTGATATGGGACGCAAAGGAATTAGGTAATATGGAAGAATCTTGGACTCAAAGATTGACAGACCATGTTTAGTGAGTAATCAATGGCTTTGGACGAACTTGTTTTCCTATGCTTCGCTGGTATGGGACGGTCAAGTGTAGTGAGACTTGGGAAGCCTTATACATTGAGATATTTGCGAAATTGTTTAGGTGTAGTGAGACCTTTAAGGGGAAGTCTATGTCAATAGGCAAGAGTAGTATGAGACGCTCAAAGTTGAAGGCATGGTTGGAAGCTTGGAATCTTGCTATGCTAGCGTGTTGTTTGTAATGTATGCTTGATTATATGTATGAGTGTTTGCTTACGTGCCTTGCCTATGTGGAAAAATTTTGATGTGTATGTCATGAATATTTTTAAATTTTGAGATCAAATCTTGTACCTAGAAATAAACAATTCATTGTAGACTTAGAAGCATAAACTAATAGGCTAGTGAACAAATGAGAACATAGAGATATAAATCTAGAGTTATCCTCGAGCGATGGAAATAAATGCTCTAAGTATATACATGGGATTTCTTTGATAAATTTATGATAACTGAATGGATATTTGGTTGGAGATAAATGGTTGAATCCAAGACACATGCTATGAGAGCTGTTGCATTTGATGAGACTAAACCCCAAGGATAGGGAGCACAAGTTAATCATATTAAGGCTCAAGTTGGGGTTGTGTTAACTCCATGGTTTTATGATGAGATTACCAGATAATTCATTGAGTAGACCATTAGAGTATTGTCATTGCTATGAATACAGGCACAGGCAGTACCACAGCCGTAGGTATAAGCCCTACCTTAGGAGTTGGTTCTAGTGCAGTAGCCAACGTCATGCTAGAGGTTCCAGCTCATCCGAGGCTGCAGGAGGAAACTGAGGACAAGGATTATAGGGTGATGTTGATAGAGTTACGGAAATTCCACCCTTCCCAATTTCATGATACATTTGATAGCATGGTTGCAAATCACTAGTACCAAGAGTTAGATGAGCACCTGGATGTGCTAAGGGCTATATGACCCCACAAAATTGAGTTGGCCACACATCAGCTTAAGAGACCAACTAGGAGTTGGTGGCAGATGCTGAAAGTAGATCCAAACACCGATGTTCAACACATGAAGTGGGAAGAATTCCGAGAGATATTTTATGAGAAATTCTTTCTAGAAGCTACACAAGTGGAAATGGAGTTTGAGTTCATCAAGTTTACTAAAAGAGACATGACTGTCTCTAAGTATGAGGTCGAGTTCACTGAATTGGCCAAGTTTGCACCTGAACTGATTAATGACAAAAAAAATGAAGGCCCGCAGGTTTGTGAAAGGCTTGAAGATTGAGATTCGTAGAGTAGTGAATCCAATGGGTTTGAAGACTTATAGAGAAGTAGTGGAGAAAGCACTACTAACAGAATGAGAAGTCAACTTTGAGCAGAAGTTGAGAAACAAGGGTAAGAGGCCAAGCAACAACAAAGAGTTCCAATGGAAACAAAAGAAGTAGAATAGGAACCAGCCTCAAAGCCAATAGACCCAGGGTAGAGTTGACAAGTAGTAGGCTTAGAGAAAAAGAACATGTTACAACTATGGGTAAAAGGGACATCTTGCCAAGGACTGTCATAACCGAGGCCACTGAGACAGATTCAAGGGTAAAATAATGGTCATGGGAGAAACTATGGTAGACATGGATAGCAACAACCATAACAGAGGCAACCCCACAACAACAACATCAAGGCAAACAGAATTAGGCTCGAGTGTTTACTATCAAGGATGGACAAATGAAACCAGCTCTTGCTGTCAAAGGTACATTTCTATTGTTTAATGTTGCTGTTAAGATCTTGTTTGATTCGGGTTCTACTAAGTAATCTGTGTCAGAAGAACTTGTTAGGAGATTACAAGTAGTGACATCCATACTACTAGAACCATTGTATGTATCCACTCCCATAGGAACTACATTAATTTTCCACAAAACATGTACATGTGAGTTGAGATTTGGAGATAAACTGATAACTGCCCAACTTTGAGTGTTACCTTTCCATGGTTATTATGTGATATTGGGCATGGGCTGGTTAACCCAATAATAGGCTCAGATTCATTGCTTGAGATGGAGAGTCACATTAACTCTACCATTTGGTGAACTAGTAAAGGTTAAAGGAAATATGCAAAGATTACCCCAAAGCTCTATGACCGCTATGCTACATTACATAAGGCAGATTGAGGACTTTACACAAGTTTTGGATGATGATATTAGGGAGTTGAAAGATATACTAGAGATAGTTGTAGTATGGGAGTATCTAGATGATTTACCAAGACTACCACCACATAGACAGATAGAGTTCAAGATTGAACGACAAGTAGGCACAAATCTTGTTGCCATTCCTCCCTACAAAATGGAGCGAGGGGAGTTGATTGAACTCAAGACACACCTGAATGAACTTTGTACGAAAGGATTCATTAGGCCAAGTGAACCACCATGGGGAATTCTTGTACTATTTGTGAAGAAGAAAGATGGCTCAATGAGGTTATGTGTTGACTATAGGAAGATCAACCAAGTGACATAACGAATAAGTATCCTTTACCCAAGATAGATGACCTATTAGATCAGTTGAGGGGAGCTAATCATTTCTCCAAGATTGATATGAGGTTAAGCTATCACCAGTTAAGGATCAGGGAGGCAGACATTCATAAGACAGCCTTCGAGACTCGATATGGGCATTTCAAGTTCACAGTGATGTTGTTTCGTTTGACCAACACACTAAATACATTCATGGGCTTCATGAATAAAGTCTTTTCACAGTATCTGGACCAATTTGTAGTGTTATTCATGGATGATATCTTAATATACTCCAAATCAGAAGCTGAACAGATAGAACATTTGAATATTGTACTGGACAAGTGTGAGGTCTAGATGAAAATGGTCAAGTTTCTTGGCCATGTAGTTTCGACTGAAAGGATATTAGTCGATCTAGATAAAGGTAACTAATTTGAAGTAGCCAAAAAGGTTGACAAAAATCAAATTTTTCTTAGACTTGGCAAGATACTACCGAAGATTTCTTGAAGACTTCTCTAAGTTAGCTAGACCTATGACTAAACTAACCAGGAAAGCATAGAAGTTCATCAGTGATGAGAAGTGTGAGGAATCTTTCCAAGAGTTAAAGAAGAGGCTGATTTTAACTCCAATTTTGGTTAACCTTACTCATGGTGTTGGGTACATTATGTATATAGATGCGTCACAGAATGAGTGGGTGTCGTATTGATGCAAGAGGGGAAAGTCATTGCTAATGCATCTCGATAGTAGAAAATCCATGAGCAGAACTATCCCATGCATGACCTAGAACTAGTTCTACCATATTTGCCTTAAAGATTTGGAGACATTATCTCTATGGAGAGAAATTTGACCTATTTTCAGACCATAGGAGCCTGAAGTACATCTATAGTCAAAATGAACTAAATTTGAAATAATGGAGATCGATGGAGTTTTTGAAGAACCATGCCTTCCAACTCTACTACCATCCAGAAAAGGCTAATGTCGTAGTCGACGCCCTTTGCAAAAAGTTTGATAAGAGAAATGAAGAAAATGTATTGGTTGATCAGTGACTCCAATCTAAGTGTAACTTCAGATGAGAAGTAGGCATACCTGTATGCATTGGTTTGCCAACTAGACATGCTACAACATATTAGAGATGAATAAAAACACGACAAATGGATTGTGGACCTAATAGAAGGTGTCAAGAAAAGCAAACACACCGATTTCAGAATCAACGCTAAAGGTACATTGAGACTTGGGGACAGAGTCTGTGTACTAAGGAGTGGGCAATGTCAAAGGACTATACTGGTTGAAGCTCATCAAACCAAGTACACGATACATCCAGGAGGTGATAAGATGTACCAAAACCTCAAGAAAACTTACTGGTGGAGAGGTATGAAGAGGGACATAACCAAGTATGTCTCTAAATGTCTGACCTATCAGCAGGTAAAAGTCGAAAAATGTTGCAATGGACTTCTTGAGCATCCAACGCTGAAATCAGAAGGGTGAAGACATAGTATGGGTGTAACACCCCCCCACCCAAGAAATAGGTTTAAGCTCAATCACAAGGCAGGTTGGGTCCTATGTTAAATTTACAAGTACACAACTTGCATCTCAATTCCTTTCTTCTAATGGTTATTGAAACACTCATAAATAAACTTTCATTGAGTTTAATATTCAACAAGATAATGCAAGTGAATAAAGAAAAACTTCAAATCTTTATTCATTCAATTAAAATAAAAAAATTACATTCTTGAATCAAGTCTAATGATTGAGTACATAACTCTAAAATTCAAAAGTAAAATTTAGCAGAAGTCTTTAATTCAAAATTTGGAGCACTATACCCTCACACTAAAAACTTTCTAAAAGTAGACTTTCAAAAAAATTCATAGTCTTCATGTAATTCAATTTTTTGAAAAATAGAAAGAAGGGGTGAGCACATGGCCTAGTGGATCATTTATTAAACAACTTAGTTACTATTTTAAAATCAATAGCACAACCAAATTCAGACACTTTTATGGATTTAATGATTTACACAACTTTTTGGTTGTAGTTGATGTTAAGACTGAAAGGAGTTCTACTCCCTTGATGTTCTTAATTTTAATACCCCTCTTTAGGGTGGAAAGATATTTCTTTGTCACTTTCAATTGGATGCCACATACCAAGTATCTCTTAATTGCGTCCCGCAACTACATATTTCAAGCATGTGTCAAGAACATCCATAGCACCTATACGGGTCATTATGACAGTATGTGGTTCTTATCTTTATTTTCTATATTTAAGATCACATAATTATAAAAGAAATTCAAAATGTAAATTTCAGAATTTTAAACATCCAAGAAAGCATGAAAACATCACATAGCATGCTTGAAACATTGAATTAAATCCTAAATATGGATTCTAAGCATGGATTAAAACATAAACACATGCTAAACTAAAATATGATTATACATGCTAAAACTCAGACTTTAAACAAGCATGAAAATGCTAGAAATTTGAAAGAGCAAAATAGAAGTTCAAGAAATCACCTCCATTTTAATAATTGTTCTCCCAAATTAGCAAGGGTTCTCCAACATCTTAGCACTTCCAAACACCAACAATATCACTCAAATCAACTCACTACAATACTAAAATTGAACTTTCTCACTTATGAACACAAAAGAAAAGAGAAGTGAGAAGAGATGCCAAGTAGAGGGCAAGAACAAGTAGAGTGGGAAGTGTCAACTCTTTGCTTTGGGATGAGAAGAATTTGAGCAAGAGAGGGTATTTATAGGTGTTCATGAGCACTTAGGGGACGTATAGGGCAACTTGGGTAGCTCACAAAGTTTGGCAACTTTCCAAACCAAGGTGGACAGCTAGGATTGAATAGGGCAAGTTTGCTTATGCGCCCACTTAAGCTTGCAAAATTCTCATGAGCTAATAATTGATTTTCTAGCTTATTTCTTAATTAATATTAGAGAATATTTTCCGACTTGTAATTATGATAATCTCAGTTGGGATGTCCTCCTTTAGATAGTATCTTGCTCATAAAGCTTTCTTATTTGCTTCCCTTGCTTGCTCATCACACCAACACACATGGAATGCTTGCTATTTCTCTACACTTGGACATCAAGCAAGGGGAGTATGCAATCAAACTTGAAGGGACACTATATCATAGTCCAATATACAAATCTAAGCATAAGGAAACTCACTACATAATTAAAACTCCAAGTATGGGGCACCTTTTAGTGTACATCCATGAGTTGGCACCAAAAGGGGAGAAAAAAGAAGTTTCTATTTTGGTTTTCTTGGCTTATGTGCATGGGACGACTAGGGTTTTTAGGTGCATGTTTTAGATTTCAAACCCTTCTAATTTGGGTTGTTCTCATGTGTGCACACACACACACACATGTGGACCGATTTAGCACAAATGGGACATGGTATAAATGATCAAGTATGGTGTACATGGAATCACTCTTCTTGGATTTTTTTATTCTTATGGGACGTCTCATTCTTTGGGTAGATGCAGGCATACATGATCAGTTGTATTGCATATGGGATCACTTTTCATAAATTCAAATGATGGACACGTCCGATGGAGCCTTGAGTAGGGTAGGGTGCACATGATCATGGTATTCCATTCATGTGCCTTGCACATGTTACGGATCACAATGACTTCATCGGTTCACAAAAATTAAATAAAAATTAATATCTCCTTATTTACAAGAAATTATGATTTATAACCTATAGTTTTGGAATCACATGAAGTTAATGCAACTTTTAAGGTATGGTTTGGCCCAAGGTGATTTTTCCTCAAAAACTTTCCTTATTTAAGACCCACTGAGGTCACTAGGCCAATGAAAATTCAAATCTTCGTCAATTGATCTATTTTTTGGTTATGTCATTCATTTTGTTAGTTTATGTCATTCTGTTTCATTTCGGATCATTTTGATCCCCTGAAGTACCCTAAATGCCAATTATTTCTAATTTTTGGATATGTTGTTTCATTAGTTGGTTCGTGCCACTATACTTCTTTTCAAGTTGTTTTGGGTCTTTAAGGATCACTAAATGAGAGTTTTGGAACCTGATAAATTTAGCCTTGAAATGAACCCGATTTCAATTTGCACCCAAATTTCACTAAATTGATGATAAATTTCATTTAATTGAGTACAGAGAATTCAAGGTATTACAATGGGTGATTGTAGATCGGTTCACAAAGGTAGCTCATTTCCTACCCATCCAATCTACATATATAGTTGGAAAACAGGGAGAACTATATTTCAAGGAGATAGTACAACTATATGGTGTACCTAAGACCATCGTGTCAGATAGAGATTCTAGATTCACATCGAAATTATGGTAAAACCTACAAAAGGAACTAGGTAGTAGACTCACCATGAGTACTACGTTCCATCTTCAGATAGATGGATAGTATGAGAAAATGATACAAATATTAGAAGATATGTTGAGAGCGTGTGTCCTTAACTTCAAGGGTAATTAGAGCAAATACTTCCACTTAGCAGAATTCGTGTAAAATAATACTTACCAAATGAGTATAAAAATGGCTCCATACGAAGTTCTCTACGGTAGACCCTATAGATATCCATCTTGTTGGGTAGACTTTAAAAGATAATGTACTTAAAGGGCCAGACCGAGTACAAGATATGAATGAACAGGTGAAACAGATAAAAAAGAGGTTAACCATGGCTCAAAGTAGGCAAAAGAGCTATGTGGATAAGAGGAGAAGACCTCTAGAGTTTCAAGAGGGTGATAGTGTGTTCATGAGGATCAACCCTCAAAATGGGATTAAACCTTTTGGGATCAAACGGAAACTATCACCAAGATTCATCGGTTTGTTCGAAATACTTAGACGGGTTGGTGAGTGTGCCTAGGAGTTGGACCTACCGAATGGAATGTCCTCGATCTAAAACTTATTCCATTTATCGACGTTGGGCAAGTATGAGCTAGACCCCTCTCGCATCATCTATTAGGAGGAAGTCAATCTTCAAGTCAATGCCACTTACAAAGAACGACCCATTAGAATATTGGATTATAAAGTGCAGAATCTCAGAACCAAAGATATTTCTCTAGTGAAGGTTCTGTGGAGACACCATGACCTAGAAGAAGCTACTTGAGAATTAGAGAGTGAAATGTGGATGAAGTACTTGGACCTTTTCACCAGGAGCAATTGATCAGAGAGCATCATTCAAGTATGTGATCACTCTTTACTTTCATAGGTATGTGATCACTCTTTACTTTCATAGGTATGTGATCACTTTTTAATTTTGAAGACGAAATTCTTTTAAGGAGGATTGTATTGTAATACCCCAAAGAATACCATTAGCACTGAAAAACAAAATGCTATAGGATTGCGGTCCACAAATTGGAACTGCAGTCTTGCGTCAAATGGGTGGGCTACTTGTGGGACTGCGGTCTTAGCCTGGAGTTCCCAAAGAGGTGAAATAGAAGAGTTTTGTGAAAATTGCGATCTTGAGTTAGGTAAACCATGGTCCTATGATAAAAGGTTCATAAAACGTGGCAAAGACGCAGGATCGCTTTCTAGGATCACGGTCCTGCAATTAGGAGCAATGATAAGACCATGGTCCTCAGACCAAAGACTGCGGTCTTGTGATTGAAAACCAAAAATGGAAGTTAGGGCACCTAATTGTCTATAATGTGCACAAAAATCCTAATCTTCATTGTTCACTTGCAGTCGTGCACAACCCTCTTAGAACAAAACCTTAACATCGATAGTTGATCTTTTTGTTCTCACGCATGTTTCCTAAGTCCAGTCCACACCATTCAAACTTCTCTTTGCAACCTCAAAAACACTGTTAAGGGACAAACTACACAAGAACACTGCAGTCTCATAGTAGATCCTAGATTCATGCTAGAAGGTGTTGTGAGGTAAGAACTACCTCTCAGAGGATTGTCTAAGTTTCTTACTATGATCTACCATGAATACAATCAACTCTAATGATTACTAAATACTATTTTTGTTCTTTGTACACCATAGAACCTTAGAACCGTCGTTTGAGACATTTCAGCAAGGCGATCGAATGGAGCAACAAATGGAACCTAGGTATAAAAACCTCTTATCCATTTAAATATGTATTTTTAGATCCTAAGAACAATGCATAAAGTTATTTCTGCAAGAGGAAATAAGAAACACACAAAAAGTGCAATTTTTGAGAACCCAACACTGTAGCTGTTAGTTGCATAATAAACTACTATTAGACTAGGTAAAATGATGCATTTTATAGGAAATAAGAGAAAATATAAGTAGAGAATTGCATAATTAGTAATAGTTGCATATAGTTAGGAATTACATTGTTTAATAACATTTAAGCCTTGTTTTGATGATTTTGATATGTTTCTATGAGAAAATAATGTTTGGGAAAGGAATTTGCATGTATTACAGGATACAGGTTGATATATACAAGGAATGCATCAGAAGAAGGCATAAAAGAGATGAAAATGAAGAGCAAAGACCAGAAGACCGCGATACAACAAACTGAAGATTGCAGTCAGAACAGAAGAGCAAACCAGTGAATACCACACTGGTGACCGCGGTCCACAGATTGACAACCGCGATCACCAGAACGTGGTTGGCACAGATTTTTTACAGACCGCGGTGGACAGAATGTAGGAAATTTGGGGTTTTTGACATCAAACTCATGGACCGCGGTTACTGACCGAGGTTACTCGATTGTAAAGCGAGATTTTCGTATTTTTTAGGTTTTTTAGTGCGGGACTATAAATAGAAGAAGGTATTTAGAGTACAAAAGAGAGAGGATTGAAGAAGAAACACTGTGACGGCTACTAGGGCATGAAAGTTTAGGTTTTTATTGATTTTCAAAGATTGTAAAGAGATTTGAGTATGTATTTCTTATTTGAATCCAATTTTATGTTTTCCTTTACATCCATGTCTAGCTAATCAGTTATATTGTTTGGGATGTGATTGTCCAAAGCATAGTTTGTGATAACTGATTGTAGATGCTAGTTTATAGATTCTATTTCTTATTGTGTAGATTTAAAGCCTTATATCTACTGGCCACAGATGTATTGAACTTAGTATTTCAGTCTATCTTGGGAGAGAAGTCTAAAATATGGACATCACAATCTGGACCTAGACAAGTTGATTGATCGGGAGATTGTTGACCAATCTAAGGAGTTGCACAGGGATTCTTAGTCTAAACACATAGATTGTCTAGCGAACACCTCGGGAGAGGGTTTGACGAAACAAATCTAGTGAGTGTTGAAACACCTTGGGAAAGGGTTTCAACCATTGATGTTATAACTCATAGATTAGCTAAATCACAAATACAATAAAGATTTGCAAACGATGTGGCGACATTCATTATCCTAGACATGTTTCTCAACTGAATTCTTCAAATTATCATAGTCTTGTTTTCATTAGCTTCTAGATTTGAAATTAACTCAATCACTTTTAATTTAGTCTTGATAAAACTGTAATCATTAGTAACTTTGGTGTTAAAAAAATCAAACGCTACCAGTGTTCCCTGAGGATGATACCCGAACTTACCGAATATTACTACTGCGATCTCATACACTTGCGGGGTTGCTAACAAGTTTTTGGCGTCGTTGCCGGGGAACGACGGTGGAAATTGTTTTTTTTTTGTAAAACCAGTTGAATTTGGTTTGGTTTTATTCAAGACAAAAGTTTCTTATTATTTATGATTTATTTTAGAATATATTAACTACACTTGATCTTTTTGTTCTCGTGTGTTTCAAGCTTGTATGAGTGAACGTCCTTGTGACCCCTATGATCCAGATTTGCTGAAGACAATCAGTCAGATTCGGTTGGAGGCTCAAAAACGTGCTTCAAACATGGCTGAAAGCGAAAGTTCGGGTGTTGGTAATAACGGGGAAGCACCATTGCGAGACTTCTTCAAACCCGTTTTGAACAACAACTACTCTGGAATAGCAAGGACACCTATTAATGCCAATACATTTGAGTTGAAACCGTCCTTGATCACCATGGTGCAGCAACAACAGTTTGGAGGCTTTGCTGTGGAAGACCCTATGGTTCATCTAAACTCATTCATGGAGATATGTGACACTGTAAAGATCCATGGCGTGACTGAAGATAAACTGAGATTGTTTCCCTTCTCTTTAAGGGATAAAGCAAAAAGCTGCCTACATACCTTACTTCCAGGAAGTATCACTACTTGGGAAGAGATGGGTTAGAGGTTCCTACAAAAGTAGTTCACACCAGCAAAAGTGCATCAGCTGCGAAGGGAGATAAGTTCTTTCAAACAATTTGAGTTTGAATTACTATGTGAGGCTTGGGAACGATTTAAAGACCTACTAAGGCATTGCCCACAACATGGTTATCTACCTTGGCTTCAAATTCAGATGTTTAAAAGTGGACTTACACCACCTATAAGAGCATTGGTAGATTCAGCAAGTGGAGGATCTTTAATGGGGAACTTACACCACCTACAGAAAGAGGTACGACCAGAAGAGTGGGACTTCATGAAGTTGACAAGATTAGTGCCTTGCATGCCCAAATTGCAGCAATGATTCATATGCTGAATTTGGTGGAAGAAAAGAATAGTGGATCTCAACTTCAACAGCATCAACAAGTGCACTCTATTGCTGAAGCAAATAAGGCATTGTATCATGGAGAAGCCTCGGTTGAACAAATGAACGCATTGAATAGATTCAACGGGTATCAAGCACCAGCTGGGGGGTATAATGTCCCCAAGTATTATCATCCGGGTGTGAGAAACCAGGAGAAATTTTCATATGCAAATAACAGAAATGCTCAGATGCCTCCAGATTTTGTCAACCAATAGCCCTTGCAAGATAAGAAGCCGTCTTTGGAGGATAAACTTGATGAAATGATGAGTATACACTCAAGATTCTTCAATGAATTGACTGGCCGAGTTGATAAGAATGACACTAGAGTTTCTGGACTTGAAATTCAAATTGGGAACTTAAATGCTATAGTTAAGAATTTAGAAACTCAAGTGGGCAGTTGGCACAAATAGTGTCAAACAAGCAGCAAAATTCATTTCCAAGTGACACCCAAGTGAACCCTAAGGAGAGCTACAATGCAATATTCATTAGAGTGAAGTGGAGAGACATCACACCTCCTCTAAGCCTCCTATGATGGTCAATAAGCCTGTCTTTTCTGAAGGGCCAACTCCTATCGAGTCTACTGATCTAGCACCTATCATTTATGAGAAAAAGGAGCTCAGACGACCTGACATTAATATTCAAGGCAGCAAACATATTGCACCACCTTCGTTACCTTGTCCGTATAGGTTTTATAAGAAGCAGTCGTGTTATGAGACAGTGCAGTTGACAGAGGAGTGCAGTGCAATTATTCAAAGACAGTTGCCTGATAAGTTAAAAGATCCGGGACGTTTCACTATTCAATGCAGCATAGGCACTCATATTTTTAATAAAGCTCTTTGTGATTTGGGAGCTAGTATAAGTCTCATGCCATTCTCAGTATATTGCCGGTTGGGGCTACCAGAGATCAAGCCATCCAATATTATCCTTCAGCTTGCAGATGGTTCTATAACTTATCCATGAGGCATTATTGAGGATGTTTTAGTAAAGGTGGATAAGTTTATCTTCCCTGGAGATTTTGTAGTTCTTGATATGGAAGAAAATAGGGAGACACCATTGATTCTTGGGCGACCATTCTTACCTACTAGTCAGGCCCTTATAGATGTTGCCATAGGAGAGCTCACATTGAGAATGAATGACAAACAAGTTGTTTTCAACATCTACAGCTCGTCAGAACCCCTGACCAGGGGGTCGGAAGGCAAGAAAGAAACTGCTAAGAAAGCTGGTAATCAGAGAAAGATTGTAAAGCCCAGACCTGAACACATTCAGGTTGAAGAGGATAAGTATGCTAAAGGGTGTGCAGATCAAGCACACAAGGAACTCAATTATGTTATGAAAGAGCTACTCGATGTTGTTCATATTCAGAATAGCTTCAAGAAACAACTACAGGATCACAATCTTAAGTATGGTCAAAAGCAAATGGTGGAGACGGTTCTCCTTAACAATTGAAGCGGCGTATTCTCGTCGAGTTAACGACGTTAAACTTAGCGTTGAGTGGGAGGCAACCCACTTTAGGATTTGGCTTGATTATATTTTTAAGTAAGTTTGTTAGTTTTTATAGAGAAATTGTGTATATGCACTTATAATTGATTAAAAAGAGTCCACAAAACTGTAGACTGCGGTCCTCAATCTGAAGACCACGGTCCACAGAATGCAGTGTTTGGTGTAGTAACATGAAGACCGCGGTCACTAGTATGGGTATTTCCAGTGACCGCGGTCCACAGAACAAGGGTTTGAGCAAAACACTGATGACCACGGTCCTCACTCACGGTGAAAAACTGTGGACCGCGGTCACTAGTTCGAGGTGTTTCAACCAAACCAAAACTTGTGCACATGGACCACAGTCTATGCGTTGTTTAAAACCAAGATTGTGGTCATTTTGCTCATTTTGTGTTGAAAATTCGAGATTTTGTGTGGCTTTTGGAATTCTTCTTCAAGTTTTCAAGCTTTTCATCATCTTCTAATCAAAATGTAAGTGTTTTACTTTGATTTCTTACTAGTTTCTTGCATTTGTTTAAGTGTTTAGATGATTTAGGATGATTTAGATGGGTTGAAATGATTTGGGAATGTCTAGATGGTGTGAAATGATTTAGGAATGCTTTCATGGTGATTTTTGATCAATGATTCATCTTGTTCTCTTCTTGATTCTAAGAATGCCATTTATTTGATTCATATGTGTACTAAAGAATGTTCACACCCATATTCATGAGAGATTTAATGTTTAAAATGTGTTGTTGCATGAAATGAGGTGTCTTTTCATCCAATTTTGTATGTTATTCATCATCCAAACCAATACAAGATTCAATGTTGCATGCGTTTTGAATGAGAATGATATAATAACACTTAGACCATGTATTAGAGCCATATATTGAGATTTTTTATTGAATAGTTGAGGTGTTATTATATATATGAATCTTGTTGTTTTCCTTGGTGTTAATCTCTGTGATTGTAGGCCTCCAAGAATGAAATTACCCGCTTCAAAAGGCAAACAACAAGCACCTCCTCCTCCATCAGATAGGAACAGATTCAGAACAACAAACGCTAAGCAAAGACTTACCATTATCAGGTCCAACAGACATCTGATCCCAGAGAGAGGGATTATGTTGATGACAGAGGAGTGCGAGTTGGGCATAGATATTGTGGTAGCTGCCCACAAATGGAATAGGTTAATCCAAGCACTAGGAAACACTGTGGTGTCTGTAGTACAGGAGTTTTATGCCAATGCCCCAGACAGAGAGGGAACATCTGTTTGGGTAAGTGGGAAGTGGGTGTCGTTCAATGCGGCAGCCATTAATGAAGTTTATGGCCTGCCTAATGACACACTGAATGAGTACTACAATCTGTTGCCGAGGTTTGATCCGGATGAGATACTGAGGACTTTATGTGTTGATGGGGCTTCTTGGATCTGCTACAACAATAGGCCTGTGAATCTAATGAAGACTACATTCACTACACAGGCTAAGGTTTGGTTATATCTTGTTTGTGGTAATCTACTTCCTTCCTTAGCCATTAACCCGGTTACTGTTGAAAGGACTGTTCTAGTTTACTGTATCATGAAGGGGCTCCCAATCAATATTGGGACAATTATATCTAGCTCTATCAGATCAGCCATTGACAAGACAAATGTCAGTTTGCCACATCCTACCTTGATTATTGAATTATGCAGACGGGCGGAAGTTGTTTGGGACAAGACCGAGCCGTTATTGAAGATGATGGACCACATAGCGGTGAAGATGCTCACATCCTCAGCTTCTAAGAGGCATAAACCCTCTGCTGAGTGTCCTCCACCAGCTATTGTTCTTGCCTCTGCCCCTACACTTCCAGCAGATGTTCCTCAGTCCTCTTCTGCTGTAGCTGTGCCTCTGTTGACTACGGAGCACACCATGATGCACTGGATGGCATACATGATAGAGTGGATGCACCGTAAGGACCCGGATATGGCAGTAGTCTTCCCTCCTCCTCCTTATGCTACACCTTATATGGAGATGGCATGTTGTATACCTCCAGCAAAACACCCCCACCAGAGGTCCTTGCAGATGATGATGATGATGATGATGATGAAGATGATGGTGATAACTTTAATGATTTTATTACTGAGGAAGAAATGTTTGGTGCAGATCGTTGAACACCATGATTTTGCTGTCTGGTTTGTTTTTCTTGCATCTGTTTTGAAAACTTGAACTATTGCATATTCTTGATTCTTCCATTTTTCTGTTTTTCTTCTGATTATGCATATTTTTAACTGTGCTTCCAGTGATCGATGCTAATCCCTATTTTGCTTTAATTTCAAGATTAATTCTTTCTTTTTGGTTCTATTTGAATGCATGTGTGATATGTTACCACGCCCATGTTTACATCTCAATGTGTACTTGAGGGCAAGGCACAAAATAAGTTTGGGGGTGTGCGCGCATTCTTCGCATTCTTCTTCAAAGTCAAATTTAGGCTTAAAGTTTAAGTTTTATTTTTATTTTTATTATTTTTTTAGGTTTATTATTTTGACATATTTTGGTATTTTTACATATTTTGGTTGCATTATTACTTATAAACTAAATATCTTTTTGGCATACATGCATAACTAGATATAGTATCTCATGCCATTTAGAAATTAGGATTACTGATTCAGTGTCAATTCATGAGCATATTAGTTAGGACATTAGCATATAGTTGTTAATTAGGCTAGAGTCATGCCATACTTCTGAAAAATTTTTACTGAGTAACCAATGAAATTGAAAATTCCTCTAGTGTGATGAGACAAAGAATTAGGGTACTTTCAAATAGTTTGTGTGTTTGGTTTGTCTAAAATTTGACCTTGACAGATCTCTGTAGTCTTAGGTAGATTGAGACTTTGAACACTGAGAAAGTGAAGAGTAGAAACCAAACCATAAGCGGAAAGAACTTCCCACAGACTATCAAAATAATCGAATCTGTCTTGAATACTACTTACGAATGACTATAGGAGGGAAATGAAGTAGGGCATTATTGTTTGAGTAGGGCCTAAAGGCCTGTCCCAACATTTATAATCCTTTGTAGCCAATTTTGGGCCTTGTAGCCTATTTTCTTGTTATGAACCTAAACATTATAGAAACACTCGAGCTTCTTATGAATACCTCAGTTAAATCTATCTGTGTGCACTCATGTTTGTAATATCACCTATTCTGATGATGCAAAAGAAGAAGGGGATGTGAACATGGAAATATGTATATGTTCAATTTTATGTTTTCCTTTAAAAAAAAAGAAAAAGAGAAAAAGAGTTATATTTATTATCAATGATAGCTGAACTTTTGACTTTTGTAAGAGTGTACATTTGAGTATAATTTGAAGTGCATATACTGAAAGAAGTTTGGGGAAGCTATGAAGACATGGTTGTGAGCATGAGCAAAGAAAAACAAAAGATGGAATAGAAATGCTCAAGCTATATTAAGGAAATCAAACAAATAAGGTTATTATTATTGTTATGAGTGTACACCTGAGTCAGATTTAAATTCCTATTACACTTGTACCTCGAGCCTAGCCATGTTACAACTTAAAAGAAAGACCACTGATCCTGATTATAGTTTGACTTGAGTAAAAGATGGATAGATGAGAAAATTGAGAGGGTCTGTGTACTTATGTATTAGGAAATGATTTTTGTGAATGGAATGGTACCCGCAAATCACTTGCAAAGTCCAAGAGGATTGAGATACTGACGGATGAAAGGGTGAAGTTAAGGAAGAACTGAGGATGAACTGAAAACCTAGACAAACTGAATGTCCCTAAGGGAGTGTTAATGAGTCATAAGCTATAGGAATGAAAAATTGAGGTCACAATGATGAGTGAAAAAGAATTGGAATTTTATATGGCATGACATGTTAGTTTTAGAATAGAGTCATTGTTCGAGGACGAACAATAGTCTAAGTTTGGGGGTATTTGTTAGTTGCATAATAAACTACTATTAAACTAGGTAAAATGATGCATTTTATAGGAAATAAGAGAAAATATAAGTAGAGAATTGCATAATTAGCAATAGTTGCATATAGTTAGGAATTACATTGTTTAATAACATTTAAGCCTTGTTTTGATGATTTTGATATGTTTCTATGAGAAAATAATGTCTGGGAAAGGAATTTGCATGTATTACAGGATACAGGTTGATATATACAAGGAATGCATCAGAAGAAGGCATAAAAGAGATGAAAATCAAGAGCAAAGACCAGAAGACCACGATACAACAAACTGAAGATTGCAGTCAGAACAGAAGAGCAAACCAGTGAATACCACACTGGTGACTGCGGTCCACAGATTGAAGACGACGGTCACCAGAACGTGGTTGGCACAGATTTTTTAGAGACTGCGGTGGACAGAATGCAGGAAATCTGGGGTTTTTGACATCAAACTCATGGACCGCGGTCACTCGATTGTAAAGCGATATTTTCGTATTTTTTAGGTTTTTTAGTGCAGGACTATAAATAGAAGAAGGTATTTAGAGTTCAAAAGAGAGAGGATTGAAGAAGAAACACTGTGACGACTACTAGGGCATGAAAGTTTAGGTTTTTATTGATTTTCAAAGATTGTAAAGAGATTTGAGTATGTATTTCTTATTTGAATCCAATTTTATGTTTTCCTTTACATCTATGTCTAGCTAATTAGTTATATTGTCTGGGATGTGATTGTTCAAAGCATAGTTTGTGATATTTGATTATAGATGCTAGTTTATAGATTCTATTTCTTATTGTGTAGATGTAAAGCCTTATATCTACTGGCCACAGATGTATTGAACTTAGTATTTCAGTCTTCTTGGGAGAGAAGTCTAAAATATAGACATCACAATCTGGACCTAGACCAGTTGATTGATCGGGAGATTGTTGACCAATCTAGGGAGTTGCACAGGGATTCTTAGTCTAAACACATAGATTGTCTAGTGAACGCCTCGGGAGAGGGTTTGACGAAACAAATCCTGTGAGTGTTGAAACACCTTGGGAAAGGGTTTCAACCATTGATGCTATAACTCATAGATTAGCTAAATCACAAATACAATAAAGATTTGCAAACTATGTGGCGACATTCATTATCCTAGACATGTTTCTCAACTGAATTCTTCAAATTATCATAGTCTTGTTTTCATTAGCTTTTGGATTTGAAATTAACTCAATCACTTTTAATTTAGTCTTGATAAAACTGTAATCATTAGTAAGTTTGGTGTTAAAAAAATCAAACGCTACCACTGTTCCCTGAGAACGATACCCAGACTTATCGAATATTACTACTGCGATCCCGTACACTTGCGGGGTTGCTAACAGTAGCTTATCACACTATTATGGTGACAACCTCAGATATCGCGATAATGATGAAAATTTTGACTTTTGTGCTCAAACAAAATTTTGACTTTTGTGTATTATATATCATGTGGATCACATAATAATAATTTTAGGAGTTAAGAAAAGTGCGAATACTTATACTAACGAGGATTTGCAAGTTAAACTACTAGGTTGAGAATTTGTAACCACCGAGGCGAGAGTTTGAATGTGAAGACTATAATAACAGGTGGAAGTGACTACCTACCATATTTTGGTTTGAATATGAAACATGACTGTGTGTGTACGTTATTATTGTTTAGAAGCATGCTAGGAATGTTTATGTCTCATATGAATACTTAGTTTTCTTTTTGTGGATTCTTAGCATGTCATACCTTGTATGCATGTTTATTATAGTTTAGAATCCATGCTATGCATGCAATGTAATGAATAGTATGTTTGATGTGACTATAGGCATGATGAATTGTTTATTTATATCTATTGCCAAGTATATTAGATGTTGAAATTGTGAAAATGTTTGTGGTTACTAATTTAAGACGATTAATTGAATGAACCACATACCAACACAGTGATGAGGATACTGTGGTTAGGTCTAGCATCACCGTGGGCATTCCTAGCCTTGGGCAGGTCTTTGATTGAAATGAAACTGTGAGTCTAAGTGAGACTTTACTCTCTGGTTTGATGATTGAGTGAGACATCAACCCCGAGATAGGGTTCTAAGTGTGTAACGAGCCTTTGGGCGTTATATTGAATACTCTGAACCTAAGTTGGAATTCTGAGGAAGAAATCCTTTTGATCTTAATGTTAACTTAAATAATCGAATCATTAAGCTCACCCCTACTAATATCTTTTTAGGTAACCCTTGAAGATAGTTATGTTGACAAGTGAGGAGCTGCATTTTTATTGTCATGACAAACCTCACTATTGAGGTTGTGTAGGAGTAATGTACTTGTTGTTTACCAATTTGTAGGGCATGGGACTCGGATTTAATTCATGTTTGGGCATTTTAGCTATTGATTTCGGCCATGGGGCCATGTACTATTTATTTAACTCATTTAAACTCAAGCGCAAGGTGTGAGTATTTTATTAATCTCAAAATTTAATCATGTTATTGTTTTTAGACATGCCATCTCTATTTTAAATCATACACGATAGTATTGTTTATGTTTCTGCACTCTAATATTTTATTGGGATGGTGTGAGAAAGGAAAGAACATTAGTAATGTCCTGGTTCTCGAATATGGTAAGAGGGAGTTACCACATCACTTGACTTGATTTTGTTTCAGACTGAGAGACGAAGACGCCCAATCAACGGCGTATGTGATAGGATTCGGGGCTCTGGGTGTTACATTCCCTTTTCCACAAAATCGTTTCATACATTAATAATTGTTATTGAAATTTCCTCAATTGGCCCATTTAATTTCAGTTCACCCATTTAATTTCAATTCACCTTGGTTCCAGTCTAAAATATGTAATGGATTTGGGTAATGTTTCCTCAATGTTGATACATGAAAGATGTTATGCAAACCTATAAGTTTAGGGGGAAGTGCCAACCAATAAGCTACTGGACCAATTTTCTCTAGGATCTTGAATGGCCCAATGTAACATGGGGCAAGTTTATTCTTAATCTCAAATCTCTTTTGTCATTTTCGAGGTCAAAGTGTAGCAACACATTGTCTTTGATGTTAAACTCAAGAGCCTTTTTTCTATTGTTAGCATAAAAATCTTTTGGTAGTCTTAAACAATCTTCAAATTTTTTTGGATCCTCTTAATTTGCGTGGTTTATTCTTGACTACACTCAGGTCTAAGCATGGCTCTATCTCCTACTTCAATCCAACACACTGGTGATTTGCACAGTCTTTTATATAATGCTGCAAATGGAGCTATGTCAATAGTAGACTGAAAACTGCTATTGTATATAAATTCGCATAATAACAAGATGTTTTCCCAAGTACCACCAAGCTATAGTAAACATGAGCGCCACATATCTTCTAATACTTGGATTAATTGCTTTGACTACCCATCAGATTGCAAATGAAACACTAAACTAAGGTTAACTCATGATGTTCCTAACTATGTTTGTAGACTCTACCAAAATTGAGATGTGAATCCCGAATCTCGGTCTAACACTAAGGAAACAAGAATCCCACATAGCTAAACAATCTCATGCACATATAGTTTACCTTGTTTATCTATAGAATTTCATTTGTTCATTGGTAAAAAATGAGTACACTATATAAGTCAGTCCACAATCACCCAAATAACGTCATGCCTCTTCCAACATTTTGGATAATCCCATAACAAAATCCATAGTCACATTGTAATACCCAGAAATTTTGTAGTAAATGAAATGAAATGATAAATGAAGTTTAATTCATATTTAGAATCAATTAGCAAATTTGAATTTGCTCAAAACCTCTCAGGGGAGTGAAATTCAAGAAAAGGGAATGAAATGAAGTGGAGTGAACACCTCAGATGGCTTCGGCATAAAAAATTCATTTCATTTGCTAAATTAAGAGTTCATTTACTTGGTATGCATCAAGGGAATCTAAATTAGAAAAGAAAATGGGAAAAAAGTTAGCCAATTGAAAGTTATGGATTTTCATTAAATTTATGTGAATCCAAAAGTGTGCTAAGGGCCCAAAATCTTGGCCAAATGAGAGATATGGATATATTTTAAATTCATGTGGACACAAAAATGTTTCTAAACAGCTTAGGAACAAGATTAGAAGCTTCTATTTTAGAATAAAAGTTTTTGAAAAATGTTTCTAAATACCCAAGGAATAAGATTAGAAGTTTCTAATTCAATAGAAGTGGCTGAAAAATCTTATTGATTTGGTATGCACAAGAAAAGGAATCAATTACCAAAACATATTGGAAAGTTGCCTTGCTCACAATATCACATCTACATTAATGTCCAAACAAAGATTAGTAAGTATTCTAAATCCTTTTTGTGCTCACATATAATTAGAAAACCAAATGAGAATTATATCTTGTGCACATACATAAAAATAGAAAGCATATCTTGCACACTTGCCAAACAGTACTCACTTTGGATTATTGGAAAGATACACTTGCCCAAACCATGGAAAATCATCCTCTAGTGTGTCAAGGAAAGTTGTTTTGTGAGCACAAGCTAAACTATCACCCCTTGCTCTTGAAAATCTATATAAACCCCCTTAGCGCTCTCATTTTTCTCATCCCAAAACAAAGAGTCAACACTTCCCTCTTAGCTTGTTCTAGCCTTCTTCTTGGCAACCCTTTTATTCTTGAGTGATCTTGAAGTATTCTTGAGTGATCTTGAAGTATTCTTGAGTGTTTGAGTGTTTAATTGAGTGTTTTTGAGTTCTCTTTGAAGTGCTAGAAGTGTTGAAGAAAGGAACCTCTGCTGAAATTTTGAGAAAAAGCTTTATAAGGTGGATGAGATTTCTTATACTTCTACTTTACAAGTTTGAGTTTCTAGTTTGTTCATGCACCTTTTATTTTTAGTTTAGCACATTTATTTTCAGTTTTCTACATGTTCTATCATGATTTAGATTTAAGAAAAAGCTTTATAAGGTAGATGAGATTTCTTACACTTCTACTTTACAAGTTTGAGTTTCTAGCTTGTTCATGCACCTTTTATTTTTAGTTTAGCACGTTTATTTTCAGTTTTCTACATGTTCTATCATGATTTAGATTTAGATTATCATGTATGCATGTTTTAAGAATTCATGATATCATGCTATGCCTAGTTTTCATGATTAGGTTTAATTTGAATTATAAAGCATGCTATGTGTTATTTTCATACTTTTAAAATGTTTTATTCTTAATTTCACTATTCTGATTTTTCATTCAAGAATATGTGAGAATTTGTAATACCCCAAAATTTTGGCAAATAATTTAAAATAAATAAAATAAGTTAAGTGAATTAATTTCAAAGATTTTAAGAAATTTTGGGTGCAAATTGTGGGTTGGCACATGAAAAATAAAAATATATTGGAGATATAATAAAGAATTAGGCAAATAGGACCTTAATTTGATAATTTAATGAAAATTACAATTTAGTAGAATTAATTATAAAATTTAAGAAATTGCTTAAGAAATAAATAGAAATAAAGTATTTACACATATTAGCTAATATGTGAATGAATAAGGTGTGTGTTAACATAATAAATGTTAATACTACATATTATAGGAGTATGTACATAGAAAAATTTATATAATTAAATAAAAATGTATTTATCAGTGTATAATTACATAAATTATTATCTGAAAATGAAATATGAAATAAATAAAAATACATGAAAATAAAAAAATATATTGATTATTTAATTAATAGCATGGAAATATATAAAATAAATGCAATATTAAATAATTAGAAGGAGGAAGAATATTAGCAAATCATCAAAATGGAAGAGAATATACAAGAAAATCAAATTTTTATCAATTAGGAAGTGTCTAATTGGCAAATATTCGGATAATAACAACTTAGAAAGTGATTTTGTAATTAGAAACACTATCTAACAGCCAGAAATCCATCATCCGCACGATCTAAGATCTCACAGTCACGATCAAAGCCAAAACGATTCTCGGATGCACTGAATCACGCAAATCCAACGGCCCAGAAACGATTGGCCTGATCTAACGGTTCGGATGGTTTTCGTTGATCGCAAAAGTACAGCGATCGAGGAAAATCCAACGGCCAGGATCTGTGGATCCGTTCTGATAATCATCTGTGCTGTACTCGAGGTCCATCCAACGACGAAGATCAAAGCTGTTTTTTTTAAATCGCGAAAGGTGCTGCGCTCGAGGATGATCAACGGTCCAGAGCAAATCCGAAAATCTCAATCGCGATCTGATGCTGTGATCGAGGATCATCAAAGGCCGAGATCTCACCCGCCAAAACTCAATCGCGAATGAACACTCCACTCGAGGAGATCCGACGAACGAGATCGAAGATCCGATTCTGTTGCTTGATCCGAGAAAAATCCAACGGTTCCGATCGAATCTGAACGTGTGTCTCGAGGAAAATCTGACGTACCATATTTTATCCGCCTGATCTGATCACGATGGGATCCTGAGGACGATCTGACGGCTCACAATCGAGGCTCCGAAAATAAAATCGAAAAATAACGAAAAATTCGAATAAAAATACGTTAAAATCCGAAAAAAATGTTTCTAAACTCCAAAAATTTCCAAAAAATTTCTTACTATTTTTCTATGCTTGGGGGGCACAAAAATTTGAATTTTCGCAAATTTCCCACCAAAAAACTTACCATTTTACACTAGTTTTGAAGCCTATATAAAGGACCCCCATGCTCACAATTCATCTCATTCCAATTCAAGAGCATACTAGTCCCTCTTGAACCTCCATGTTCTTGAGTGTTTGGAAGACTTGAAGCAACAGAACTCTGCCGGATTTCAGAGGTGCGCAGAAGGGACGCATTTAAGGTGGAAGTGACTTCTAACCTTTATTTCTTTATTTTAATTTGAATAAATCTTGCATGTGTGATGATGTTTTGAAGATAATTGATTGAATTTATGTCTTTATATGCATGCTTTATTTATTGTGTCACGAATATACAT
>JAJIYU010002026.1:0-32335 GCA_030144865.1 Tinospora cordifolia | reverse complement strand
AATAATAAAAATTTGGCTGACTCTTTACTATTCACTACATTAACAAAATGCAAATCGAGAACTTAAATAACAGAGAGAAGAGAAAAAAAAAAGTAAAACAAAAAAAATTATAAAATATATGAAAACTTAAATGAACATCAGATCTAAAAGTAAATTCCATTCAAAATTTTTAATACTTATTGGAAAAATATTTAAAAAAAAATACTAATATATCACAAACCAATTCCTCAGTTAATAATCCTTCTTATTGTATCCAGTCCACATTTGGCAGATTTAGAGATAAAAAAATAAAGTGATTTGAAGGAAACAATTAGAATAACATTCTTGTATATATCTGACCATCACACACGATATATATATATATTTGGTTTTCTACTTGTTATTACAAATACTACCAATTTGTTATTTTCAATTATTTGAACAAGCATGCCAATTTCTTCAAAGATACAAAATCTTAAATAAATCTCAATATCTGTTAATTTGAAGAATTGCCTTTAAATCCATAGCATCAGCTAAATTGAACTTGTGGATTATATTGAAAAAGATGATCTTATTTTTATTGATCTCATGTATGCCATATGAATTAAATTGTTTTCATTTATTATATGAATTTCTTTGTAGCAAAATGGATTCTAAGATTTTTTTTTTTTCTGCCAAAAAAGTCCGAATAACACAACATATGGATTAGTTAGAGACACTTTGTTACTAGCATGTCCATTATTCTCAACCGTGGCTACTTTCTCTTGAATTATCTGCTGTGGAAATCCCTGAAACTTACTAGCTTGAGGGACAAAGAATGGCGGATTATCAGCATCTAGATTTGAGTTATTGAGGGTAATTTTTAGCTGTAGCGAAATTCTATAGCATTTCACTGGAAAAAGGGGGGGAAAAAAAAAAGGAGAGAAAAGAAGAAGAAGAAGCAAATATTAATGGGACGTTAACACCAAAGATGATTTGGAAAAGACAATCTGGTTCTCTGAAGAGGAAGCAAGAGCTGAGACACGTGGCAGAGTAACAGCAGACAATAGATAAGATGGACCTCATAATATATTTTTATCTTTTATTTTTTCAAAAGCTAGTTTGTAAATCTTCAGACAATTTATTACACGTTAATGCCTGTGAGGATTCTGCCACGTTGATCTAGCAGGAATTAACTCATTCTTATCTAGTGAAACTGGCGCTAAACCAAATCAAAAAAGAGATTCCGTAACAGGTATTAGGAGGTTACACGTAACGGAAAACCTCTCCTGCAACCCTGGTAAGAGTAGTGTTTGCATTGTTTGCTTACACGTGGCGGTCTCGCAGAAGAAGCAGCAAAACTACTTTACGCTGATCTAGCATGTGTTGGCTCCACCACTGGGCCCCGCGCTACGGCTGCATGGAATTATGAAAATGAAAATTAGCACGTGCATGCATCAACCAATAGCTTGACAGACAGCCCATATATAAAATATAAAAAAGCGCCGGTACAAATATTTTCATAATTATTATACTTTTATTAAATCAGTTCCTAAAAATATATATTCTTTATATTTTACAATAAATTTGTTAATTTACAGAAAAGATACTTATCTAAAATTATAATAAATAATATTATCTCTCTAATTTAACGAATGGAACACAAAAAAAGATTAAAATCATTTTTTTAAAATTACTGTTCTTCATTTAAAAATGTGCAGACAGAATCCCCAGTAAACATATTAGATTATTAACGTTTTATGTTAATTTTATGGTTACTTAAAAGTTAAAAAAGAGGGGGAATCAAAATGCATCGACGTCAAAAATAGATAGGCCCACTATGTTCAATAATTAATATAGGTATATACCAAAATCTTTTACTCCTATCCTTACAAAAGGATTACAATCGAATACAGACGACCGCAGTACAGCACACTTAAAATGGTGGAAACGAGTGGGCGGAATAAAAATTTTGTACAAATACTTGTCTGAGGAAAACACGTGGCGCGATTATGTTGTGCACTGCAGTATTGAGAGACTGGAAGCAGCGGTTTTTTTGGTCCAGTTTGTGTATAAAAGACAAAAAAGAAACCAAGGTTTTCTACTGTCCCACCAGGACTATTGAGAAATACAGTGTATGTGTGAGAGAGAAGAAGAAGAAGACGGAGGCTCTCAAGACTGCTTTGTTTTCAAAGTTTGATTTTATATGCTCTTGTTTTTTCGCGTGAAAAAGGAGCTTTGATCGATCCGGGGGGGTTAAGGCGGGTCTGGGTTTCCGTGCGGTTCCAGACATTTCCTGTGCTCGTTAAGCCCTTAATTGTAGCAGATTTCTTTTTCTGTTCTTTTTTTTTTTTTGCCTCTTTTAATAGTTTATTGGCTGATTTCGAAAATGATTTCCATCTGACCGAAACGAGACTAAGCGAGAGTGCGGTGTTCGGGCAGTCGTAAAAAACCGTCATTGTGCCATTTTTTCTTATTTTTGACTTTGTTGTCTTTCTTTCTTATATACATATATATAATATATATTTCTTTGGACCTTGAGTTGGGCTGCATGGGTGATCTTAGAGTTGGGGCGGGAAGGCCAAACGTTTTAGTGACGGGAGGGCATCATCATTCATGCCCACTTCCGTCACCGTCGTCGTCGTCGTCGTCGTCGTCGTCGTCATTAGCATCATCACCGAATGATAACCCACACCCATTGTCGATAGCTAAAGAATGCTGGGCGAGAGCGGAGAAGAGTAGCCGGGAGATAGTTCGACTGATTCAGCCCACAATTCTTTCTGAGCAGAGGAGACAAGCGGTTATCGAATATGTGCAGCGGCTCGTTACAACCAGTGTCGGGGGCGAGGTCGTCGCTATCTCATTTTTCAATTCTTAATAATTTTTAACAACTCTACAGTGAGCTTTTATGATTCATCACGGCTTTCTTTGACGATTAATTGGGTCCTTCTCATATTATTTTTTTTTTTTTTGGAAAAATGTCTCTTTTTATTGCTTTTACCGCGGAGAACTGCTTAATCTTGAATTAGGTGGTTCTGTTTAGTTCATATCTGGTTTTTTTAGGTTTATTAGTTACTGGTTTCTATGAGGAAAATATTGAAAAATGTTCGGGAAGCTTAGTTAGACCTGTTAGGAGATTCTGTTCGTCTAAATGACCACATGCAAGATAACAAGTACTGATCTTGATGCGCTTGTCATGTTAATTTTGAGACATTGTTTTGTTGAGGAATGATTTCGTGAATTCACGGTCTGTTATAGGTTGAATTGAAGTTTTGAGTTCATACAATGTTGAATATATAGGCATAATCTTGGGGCAGCTTGTCATTTTGAGTAGTTTCGGTGATGCTGGACCTCTTTAATTGGATCATCCATCCTTTAGGGCATTCAGTTAGGTCTTTTTGATCAATCCTGTTCTGCTCTCTCTGGTTCTGGTTTCAATTGGTAGGTTTAATGCAAGGTTGTTCATGACCCCATGCGGACCTACATTTCAAATAGAATTTATAGCTAAACTTACGTGGAAAAGCATTGTTGAATTGTATTGGGAGGATCGATTTTGATTTGCAAAATTCCTCTTGTTACAGGTATTCGCATTTGGGTCGGTACCATTGAAGACATATCTTCCTGATGGAGACATTGATTTAACATTTATTGGCAGCTCAATTTCAGAGGAGGTTTTGACAAGGGATGTCCGTGCTGCTCTCGAGCGAGAAGCTCAGAGTAGTATCGCTGAATTTGAAGTGAAGGACATTCAGTACATCCATGCCGAGGTTTAAAATTCCAATACCTTTTCAAAATCTTCTGACATTTGAGAAAGTTTTCTTCCTTCATAAGTTATTAACTGTAGTCTTCTATTTAGACTGTTTGATCATTTCTGTTGAATGAATCTTAATATGCAGTTTGTTCTATTCTACTTTATTTGAAGTGGATTGAATATTATGTTTGGCTAGATTACTCATGGCTTTACTGAAGCAGCAGACATTCTAAGTTACTTGTATACTTCATGGACACCTTACAAGAAAAAGAAGAAGAAGGAGATCACGATGATGAATACATGCTTGATTAGGTTTACATAAACTTTGAATAGAGATTGAATTAAACATATAGCTCAATTTGATGGGTAATTGAAAACTCCTACTTATGCAATGCGTATAAAGATACGATTGTCATGTTGATGCATTTTTACTTTTAACTAAATACCTTTGTTCATTAATGCATTATCCATGGTATACTGGCGAATATTTTCCTGACAATTTCTAATTGTATTCATATTTTCCTTGATCTTGGTTTAATTAACCAAAAAATGTTATGACATATAGCCTTTGTTTAATATTCGAGTAAATAATTAAGGCCTATAGCCTTATAATTAGTCTTTCTTCTAGTTCATGCTTGAAGCTTCATAATGCACCTAACCTACTATGAAGTGTAATTTTCAATCTAGATGACATAAGGAGATGACTTATTACTATTAACTTGTGTGCACGTATTTCATCTTCTATCCATTAGCTTCTGAGACACAAGTTTTCAGTTGAAGTGTCAAAGATACTGCTACTGTGCATATGGATATCCATTGATTATCTCATTTGTATCTTCCTGAGCGTTATCTCTTATCTTTTTTTTTTTACTATTTTATTTCTCTCTCTCTATATTGCTGGCTTTACCATTTCTTTTTTATGATTCCCAATGGCAGGTCAAGCTTGTCAAATGCCTTGTACAGAATATTTTAGTTGATATCTCCTTCAATCAAGTTGGGGGGCTCTCTGCACTATGCTTTCTTGAAAGGGTGCAGTATCAACTACTGTTCTCTTTACTGATTTGCTTTTTTGATTGATTATCATGTTCACTTTCTCTATTAATTGTATTCTATTTATGTTGACTGCGTTTGTCACTTGTTCGGGAGCTGCAAACTGTGTAATACTCTGTTTTACAAGTATTAGAAGTAACTGATATTCCATACATGCATTTTCACTTCATTGAAAGCTTTGCAAAAGATTATCATAATGTTGAGAAGCCTGAGATACGTGCCAATTTTGTTAGAATTTTCCTAAGAGATTGCAACTCATGAACAAATTATCAGTCAATCAACAGCGTATTCTATATGTATATATATAATATTCATGCTTTTGCTTGTCTATGCTTTTGTTTAACAGTATCGTACAAGAGGTCTAATAAATTCAGTTATTCACTTTTCATTATTAAACTTTTTTACATGGTAGAGCAGTCTGATTGGTTGCTTTTGCAGGTTGATGATTTTGTTGGCAAAGATCATCTTTTTAAGTGGAGCATTATACTTATAAAAGCTTGGTGCTACTATGAGAGCCGCATTCTTGGTGCCTATCATGGTTTGATCTCCACATATGCTTTGGAAATCCTGGTGCTTTATATTTTCAACCTCTTTCATTCATCTTTAAGTGGCCCTGTTGCGGTGAGTGCAGGAGATAATTATTATTAACAAACGCCAAAATAAATAAACGAGCAGAGATAAGCTCTCTTTACTCACATAATGACAATCCACAGGTCCTATACAGATTTCTAGACTACTACAGCAAATTTGATTGGGATAACTATTGCATTAATATAAATGGTCCAGTCCGCATATCTTCCCTGCCAGAACTCGTTGGTAAGAAATTACTCTTTTCTTGTCTATTTTGGTTCTGAAATTGGCTTTTGCATACTGCTTATAGCTGGTTATCCAATTCTTTTCAAAACATGAGGTCAGGAGATTTATCTTCTTAGTTATTTAAGTTCCCATTTTTGGTTTGTTGCAGCTGAGACACCTGAAAATGATGGGGATGATTTGCTTCTAAGTGGAGAATTTTTAAGGACCTGCAAGACCTTCTTTTCGGTTCCACAAAGAAGGCACGATAGTGCTCCGAGATCATTTCCAACCAAGTATCTCAACATAGTAGATCCCTTGAGAGAAAGTAACAACCTTGGACGCAGTGTTAGTAAAGGTATTACCTTTTCCTTGTGGTCTGTCATTGCTTACTTCTATAACGCTTTTTTTTTTGGAATTAACTCATGATGACTTGAAAATCATAATGCTGTGACGCAGGGAATTTTTACAGGATACGTAGTGCTTTTTCATATGGAGCACGAAAACTCGGCAGAATCTTATCGTTGCCAGAAGAAAAGATTGCGGATGAACTGAAGAAGTTTTTCATGAACACCTTGGACAGACATGGAAATGGATTTAGGGCAGATTTGCAAGATTATGTGCCAACGTTTTCGCATAATTATTCGATTCTTGCAAGCCTACCAACTGATGTCTTAGGTTGGTCAGTGAAGGGATTATCACGTGAAGAAGCCAATAACAATTGTAATTCAGAAGCGGAAAAGATAACTGGCATAAGATTTGGAAATGAACCTCGAAGACCGTCTCCATCCCAACCATCATCTTATCAACTATTGAAAACTGGCAACCTTACAAATCAAAATGGTGTTTCAGGAATGCACTTATCTTGCGATGCTGTAGACAATGCTACCTCCAAAATGCAGAGTTTGAAAATCACAGCGGAATCGCCTTCCTCTGCCATGAACGTTTCATCTGTTGGAAGAAGAGATCATGCTTCTCTTTCTTTTCCAAACATGACTTCAGAAATTAGGGGATTTGGAAACAAGAATGCTGATCAACAAGTAATATCAAACTCTGGTGGTCCTGAAGGTGATGTCTTGAATGAAATGTCTGGTGTTGCTGTACCCATGGACACCCAGAACCCTGAATTCGTTGCTACAAATAATGATTATTTCTGGACTTATCCTGAGAGGCGTCTAATCACCTTTGGTTCTGCCTATGGCTTCCTGCCCTTTGGCCCTATTACCTATAGCATTGGAGACATCAACAGTATTGGAGACCCTCAAATTCTGAACTTCTCATTGGATCTCCGTGGAGAGTACCGATTTCACTTCCAGAGACTGGTTTATGCTCTATGGTGCCAACAGAGTGCTTACTCACCTACTCAGGAAGGTTCCCCGCCTTCACGTCCTCACCCGCAAAATAGGCACTCACGGGACAGCTCACGTCAGTCATTACCAGTGAACGGTAACTTGAATACCTCTACAAATGAGTCTTTTACAGGATCACAGTTCCATTTTGCTCAGCATTCTGAATTTCATCCCCCTGCTTTTGGTTGTGAAGAAATGCCGAGGTCCCGTGGTATAGGAACATATTTTCCCAACATGGTATTGTTATTGCAAGCCTCGTGAAGTTGTCATTTTCTTACTGAAATTATCAAGTGGATGCTGTACTGCTGTCTTCAATTCCTATTGTTGCTTCAAATTCTCTATTGATTTGTGTGAATTGCAGGGTCACCAGTTGCCAAATGATAGGGCCTCAGGTGGGAACGGAATGAATTCAACAACCAGTATGCATGGACAATTCCCGAGGCCTCTTTCTGATAGTGACAGGTTATCCCGGGACAGGAAGTTGCCCAGAGACAGCAGAAAGGAGCCCCTAGTACCGGAACTCCCAGATTCTCCAGGCTTTGGAAAAGCTGGGCATTTTGAACTCTTAAAGCGTGGTTGCTCTCCGACGAAAGGGGTTTCCCCTGTCAATGACTCTTCATCCCCACCGGAGAAACCTGAACTTAGGCATTTTCTTCCGGGTCCATCCTCTCCTGTAGTGAACGAAAAACCTGAATCCAGTATTGAAAAGGGCAGCACTACTACTTCATGGTTTCAGTCACTGGTGGCAATGAAGAAAAGCAAAGAGACAGAGGATGTGAAACCTGAAAGGTTGGTTTGATAATTTCATTTCATGAAAATTTGATTTGGCAGCGACAGACATGCATGCTATTTTACGTAGAACTATATGTTGTTAAATCTTTCTTGTTCATGCCTGCAGTGTTCCGGCACAGTCATACCATTTGAAAGACGATAAGGATTTCCCGCCATTAACCGCCCGAGCAAGGTAGAGATCCATACTCAAAGATCATAAGGATAAAAAAAATACAGGGAAACAACAGTAGATAGTTAAACAAACAAGCCAAGCTGAAGAGAGAAGATTGTGGATGTGCGCGCTTCGCTGCAAACCTGCAATTGAAGCATTTAAAAGCCAGTCAATCTTTTGTACATTCTTCTGATTCATGGTTTTCTCCATTTTCTTTTTCAGTATTTCCCTTCATTTCGTAAACCCTCAGATGTTGTAACAGCAAAAGCTTGGCTTTTTTTTTTTTTTTTTTTTTTTCTTCTTCTTCCCGTATAATAGAAAAAGAAAAAAAAATTACATTTTATCATCACCTTTTCCAGAACCCAGGCATTTTAGATACAAAGGTGCGAAACGAGTCACATTGGTTAATAACGGGTCAGACAGAATTAGGCCGAACCTTAAAAACCTTTGAGCATAAATGATTCACATTGGGCAAGACGAAGTCAAAACCTTTGCGGTTAGAATTAATTCTCACTGTTTTATTTGGGTAATTTAGATTGTGGTTGGACAATTAGTGTAAATAGTTTGCTAAGTCATAAACTCAAAATAAGTTGTAGCAAGCATAAGCTCTCACTATTAATTTCAGCTTAGGAGATCACTTGCTATATGTTAAATCTCATCTTTCAAATGATTCTAATTGGGTTTAAGGAAAGTGGAAGAGATTTAATGTTTCTTAATCAAAAGTTTCGAGTTGGTGCCCTTAGTACGAAGAAAGCTATATCGGAAAAGCTTTTTCATTTATGATTTTATCAAAGTTTGAATGTAAAGTTGATCCGGAAAAATATCGTAAAAAAGAGTCTAGTGAAATTGTTAGTTTTCAATAACGGAAAATGTTCCTTGAAGGAAAGTATTGGTTCTAATCAGTTTTGATTTTAGTTCCCCATTATTTATTTTCATTATACTTAAAATTTTAAAATTAAAAACAAATTATTATTTAAGATTAACTTATCAAAAATGATAAATATTTATTTTACAAATAATAATTTTCAGACTTTTTTTATATTTATCCTTCATGATTTCTCATCATTATAAAAAAAATTAAGAAAAAAGTACAAAGTTCATTTGATTTCGCTTCTAAAAAAGTTCTTATATCTTTTATGCTTCACACACTAATATTAATTTACAATACATACTTTTTTTGAGAATATTAATTTACAATATATATATATATCATTGATAAAAATATATATGTTTTTCAAAGAAATAATTTCAAATCGAAATCAAAACTAAAGTCATCTTTTAAATGAAGGTTTAATTAAATGAAGGTGTTGCAAACGCCATGCTAAATAAGCTGCACCTTTAACATGGCAATTGAGTTGATATTTTTTGTGTAGATGAGATATACATACAATCACATAGGACATGTTGATCTCATGCTTTCATTAGATTAAGTCTATGGTTTATACGGCAATGGAGAAGAATGTGAAAAAAACTTTCTATGTGTATTTATCTTTTAGAACATCTCCTTGTGGCACATGGAAATTAAAGCAAGTTTTTTAAATAAAAATTGATATGCAATAATAATCTTCTAGAATATTTCTTTTTGTTTCACTTGAACTAAAGAAAGTTAAAAATTTGGTTTCTAAAAGTTTGTCTTTTCATAATGTTTATCATCTCAAAATACAAATTGAAAAGAAAGCTTTTTGAAATTATTTTCCTGAGAGATGACGCATGTCATATGCTTGGAAAAGATTATGTAATTAATATTGATAAGGTTTTAAATTTTGAATAACATTCTTGTTTTTATGAGTAATGTGTTTTTTCTCATAATAGGAATGCAGTTCATCATTTTGGAAAGAATGAGAAGCTTGTAGAAGCTATTAAGCATGCATAAGGGCTTCTCCAACCCAGCGCCAAAATGTCGCTGCGTTTGCTCCAACCCAACGCCAAAACCAGCGCCAAGTTGGCACTGGTAAACAATGCCGCGCCATTTTGGTGCGGCACTGTTCACCAGCGCCAAAGTTGGCGTTGGTTTATTTTTTTATTTTTAAAATCAATAGTTTTTTTATTTTACTTATAATTTTGATTAAAATTTTTAATAGAAATTATATTTGTTAAGTTATAAAATTAATTATTTTAAAATTTTTAGTTATATTATTTATTTTTATATTATTAAATTTTATTATTTTAGACTTATTTTTATTCTTTATTTTTTAAAATAAACATGTTTTATTGTATTTAATTATTTTTTAAAATTTGATATTTTTTATATTTTGTATATATTTAAAATTTTAATACTATAAAATAAACATGTTTTATTGAGTTTACATTTAATATACTATTTATTTACAAATGATCTACAAAATAATTTATAATTCATAAAATTTATTTAATTATTATATATCTAATTAAATTTAATTAACTATGACATAATAAAATAATTTATAAATTTTGTAGTGTTATTTATTATTTATTTATTTATTAATAATTAAACGTAATATTGAATAAATATGTGAAATAAAATTTATCTATAAAAATAAATCTTTAAAAATAAAAAAAGAAAAAGAAGGTAAAAAGGAATAATATTCTTTTTTGAGTAAAAAATGGAGTAATGGGTTGAAGAAGAAATTGTAATTTGGTGTTGGAGTAACTTTAAAATGGAATAAAATTTGAAGTTGGGGTTGGAGATACCCTAACAACTATGAAAATTTGCCTTGTCCTTTTTGTAATCCAGTGTTTCAAGATGTTACAAACAGTCTATGCAAAAGTATACCTAGTAGATCGTGTTTTATAACTGCTGTAAATAATTCGAGCAATAATATACCGGGAGCATAATGTTCTATAACTATTGCACCCAGTAAATGCGACAATATACCCAAAAAATTTTACTCCAATAGAAAGTTATGCATTTGGTTACCTATAAATCCATAAGAGTTTTATAGACTCAAGCATTAATGTGGAATTTGAAGAACTTAATATCTATATTTATAGTAGTTCATGCTTTGTACTTAAGCGTTACCGTACAAAATCTTATTTTTATATCATTGTAAAAGTCAACTTCGATTGAGTAGAGTTAAAAGGTTCTTAAATTAGCACGGAGTAACCTGAACTGTCACTCTTCCTGATCAACGCTTAAAAGAAGTCTACGAACAAGCTTAAAAGTTAAATGTGGTCGTCTTACCCTACAAAAAATCCAGCTGTAAAGTATGACATCATTGCATCAATCATTGTACCAGTCCAGTTGCCACATTTGCATGATTTATATGTAGCAAAATTATTTATCTGGGTTATGCTTTCCAGTTGATGATATCCGCAACTACTCGTTTCAAGTGTGAATCTCTTATTTTGTTCTCCAGTAAGTAAGGTAGTTCTTAGTAGGTAAACCCCATTCTAGTAAAGTACTGAAGCTTTTTCTCTCTCAACTTTTGTTTTTCGTTTTTTTTTTTTTCCTCAACAATTCAATTAAAAATAATCCATAAGATTAATACTGGCTTTATACATATTCTACTTTACTACTATATTTCTCTAAAAATTTATTTTATTTATTTTCAGAAGCACAATCAATCCATACTAATCAATCCACTTGGTAAAGCAGCTGGCAACTGTTACCAGATCAGATTACAAAATACATTCCCCAATAGAATGTACATCGTACGATTATGCAACTCCATCATATCAGATCTCAAGACAGCGCATCATTAAAGGGAAGAAAGAGTGGAAGCAACAGGAGTGAAGATATACATCTTACAATCATGTGCATCAACCTCCGCTCCAAACGATGTTGCCACAATTCCTGAGACATCTTCATGCTGGAAACGAACGTTTATAAGTACAGGCACAAATAAGTGCACATAGAAGAAATCAAAGGCCTTACTGACACAAATAAACTAGATATTAAGCAACTTCTGAAAAGTACAAAACAAGCTGAACTGCTCAGTGCTCGTAAGGCAAAGGAAAAGATAGTCACTGATAGATAGGTAGATCAGATATTAGCAAAAGACTGTGTTGTTTAGATGATTTGTTGGCTGTTATCTTTTACATGGAAGTTGAACCCTTAATTAGGGTGTGGGCAAATTATATCTGATCTCCCAAACAAACTCAGTTGGAGGAGAGTTTAGTAGTTACACTGATAAATCTTGTCTAGTTCCCCAGAAGGATAAAAACTTATAGTAAAAAGGAGACGAGCCATGTCAAATTGATCATGAAAGATGGTTGCAGTAGAAGCCACAATTCATGTCACAAAATGCTAATATGCTTTAATCAATTAAGCAAGTGATTCAGATGGCAAAGAAATCAACAGGAAACAATGAAATGTTTTCTTTTAACAAAAAGGTTATGGTTTTGGTTCACCCAAATGCAATTTATGAAAGCCATTTCCCAAGCATAAGTGGTTGGTTTTATTAAGTTCATTTCCTTACCCTGCTCTATTCAAGGCATGCAACAACATTTAGGCTGCAAGTGGCTATACATATTTTCAAACTTTGTCATTTTATGTCAGTTTAAACCAATTAACTAGGCAAAACTGATAATAGTTATAAGATCGATTATGGAAGAGGCTACTTTGTTGTGCAACACATCGAATTAGTGAGCAATCAAAGCACCCTATGTTCCTCAATAGAATGAATTCGTTGAAAGAATTCCAAATATCTTTGATCTGTTAAAGGTTGATTAGGGAAGAGGATACTTTCTTGTGCGGCACATCAAATTAGTGAGCAATCACAGCACCCTATGTTCCTCAATAAAGAATTCCAAATATCAAGAGATCTAAGATCAGATCTAAAACATACAAATATGCGCTGAATGGAAGTGGAACGATATGAAAGGCTGGCAGATTTTTGTACCTAAAGATGCCCATATCTTTGAATGTGTGTGTGTGTGTGTGTGTGAGAGAGAGAGAGAGAGAGAGAGAGAGAGAGAGAGAGAGAGAGAGAGAGAGAGAGAGAGAGAGAGAGAGAGAGATGAATGGACTAACAAAAGGTCCCTCCGCATCAATATTCTCACCTTCCACAGATCTCTAATAGAAACATTGGTGGCAGGGGTAAGCCCAAGGAATTCCCACTTGGCAGTGATTGTCACAGCTTCTGAACATCGGTTCCAAAAGGCAACAACTAAACGCTTTCCAGTCAGAGGACCTGCCCAAATCTGGAACAGCAGAGTTCTAAACTTAAGAAATGCGTCTCAGTGTAATAACACTAGACAATTGACTCAGAATCCAATAAAGTGAACTTTTCTGAGGCTAATGATTGTGCCTACCAACTCAAAAATTGATCAGCAGACACAAACAAGCTGCTGTGCTGTTATTAAGAAATTTACAGAGGCTACTTTCTTATTCAGTTGGCCCAAAACACATATTGAAAAAAATAGACTCCCAGATACCAATTAAGGTGCTCTACACGGCATGATAAAAAATTCAAAGAACAAATACATTTAAATTAAATAGATTATAAAATGAGAGCAGAGAACCTCACGACAGCCGTCAATATGAACTTTCCTTCCTTGAACGCCAAGTGGGTCTGCACAAAACCAAGATATGTTTACTTTCTACTTTCCTGACAGATGAAGCTGACCAGAAGCAAAGTAAGAAACTCAACAGAGAAAAACACTCTGTCACAAGAGACTGTACTGGTTATATAAGATTAATGATAAGGAATTACTTGTTTCCAAGTTATAATGCTAAAAAATGCAATATTAATGAAAACAAAAAGGGAAGACAAAAATGCCTAGTCATATAGAGATAAATATGCTGCACCAAAATCTCTTGTTAGTAGACAGTTCAAAGCCTACTGTGAAGTTTTATAGTCCTTCAAAACAGATAAGTGAAGTTTGAAAAAAGCTACCTTGGTTCACCGCGATAACCTCCTCGTTGCTCAAAATTTCCTTTGTTTCAGAAGTCATGTTTCTAACATCACAACCTATTAATAGAGGAGCCTGGAGACAGGCAAATGCACATGGTTAGTAGGAAGAATAGCATTCACATGTAAGTGGTGTTGTTTTGGCCTCTTAACAGTCAAATCAGTTCAATTTAGTGGTAACACCTTTACTCTCAGTTCTAAATATGAAATCCAATAAATTAATTTAAAAAAATGAAGATGCTTTCACAAAAACAGAGCTAAGTTTTAGGCAAAAAATTTTCAGATTAAGATGTTGATTAATTTTTAGCACAAATTAACTGAAACAAAAATAAATATATAAATAAAAGGAAAGAAATTTTGCCTATAAGGCATTGCCTAGTCCTAGGGTATGAAAGACAAACTTCCCACCTATGCGAGGTCCCCAAACAGGTGGTTAGATGACTTTTGGTTTACTGTTCTATCCTAACTCTGCATTGTAGGATATTATGTGGCAGTGCCAGTACAACTAAAACAAAAGGGGTAATAAACCTAAAATGTTGGAGAGAACCTTCATCAAAGCCCAGATACTAAAATGTGACCGATACTCATGATATGTCATGCCTCCATTGCCAACTTCTAACATATCTGGGTCTGCAGAAAGCAAAATTGGATCATGGGATTATGATTCAGGAACATATATCCAGGATATAATAACAGTAGGCCCAAACTTTGAACATCTGTAATAAAGATCTACATTACCATTCCAACCACCTGGTCCTGCGTATGAAGCCCACTTGTCATTAATATCAGCAATATTGGTCATACTAATCAAAAAGAAGCAGTTGGGGTTATTACAATTAAACTGAATACTGAATCACTAAGATACACTAAAATAGGCATACAGGTAGGGGGGGAAAAATATGAAACAAACATCCGCAATTTCACGCTTTCAATACTTCGAGGCTCAGACATCTATAAAGGCTACTTATCGATATAAATCAAGGAATGAAAATCTCAGAAAATTTGTAATTTTTCTGGATTATTTAGACAAGCCAAGTTACAAAATATACATGGAAAAGAAATAAACAGAAAATGCAATTACTTGAAAATAAAACAAAAATAAGTTTAACCACAAAATCAATTGATTATGCAATTATTTTACATTACTTAAGCAAATAACATGATGATAAACAATATTTTCCTATTACAAAAAAAAAAAATATATATATATATATATATATATATATATATATATATATATAACAATATGACATTTTTATTTGCTTGAAGTTGTTTAAGCAGTAACGTATCTCCAAATAAAGCTTTAGAAATTTTTTTTTTCCAATTTGAAGCATAAATATATATTTAAAGAATTTCAATGGACAAAACATTATTCTGATTCTTTAATTAGTTAATGAATTTTCATTTTGGTGCATCCAAATATAAACAAATTAATTTGCAACCTAAACAAGTCAAAAGCAACAAACCCCAATAGTGTAAATCTTAAATTGTAATTCATTCTCTCAAAAAGGCATCCAACTTGGATCCCAACACCTCAATTTAGATGTATGTTATAAAAATTGTATATCCTTCACCTAAAAAGACAAGATAGATATTAGACATATTGATCAATTCAATTTTCGTATATGTTAAATACATCTTTCAAGCTTCAATCATATCCACACTCATGTTGAGCATACTATATACCATGTGTTTGGTAGCGGACAATTTAGCACAAAATTTTATCAAATCAACTATAATATAAATCTACTAAATCAAACTAAACAAAGGGCTATGATGTATTTTGAATCAGCCCCTTTCACCTTGATTGAGCAAAGTGGAAGAAGTGGACTCATGTAGTTGAGCTCATGTAGTTAGAATAAGGCTAATTGACTTGATCAGTTTATTTGAACTCGTCATATATTCAATTAGAATCTTTTCAAATATTTTTAAACAGTGAATGTCTAAGCAACATTCTGAAACATCTCAAAATGGGAAAATTCATAAAGAGATTATCTACTTCTAATTGAACTTTTTAAAATTAAAATTTTAAGTGATTGATGTTTAGGGTAAAATCAAGTTTTTGATCCCTGCTCTTAATCATTTGATATCACATAATATTAAAGGTAAAAAATTATAAATTATTTATATTTCCCAAAAAAGGTAACCATGAAAATTCATCAATCATTCAGCTAAGTTTCTTTGTTCCGTAAAAGGCCATCAGGCTCAGATGAAGGATTATATTCAGCAGACTATGCACAAATAAGCTGAAAAAATAAGGGTTAGTATTTCTAACCTTGCCCAAGTATCAGTGATGTCATCTGTTGTCCGCCAACTGTTTCCAACTTTCCCAGCCCACAGTGCAGGATCATCAACACCCCTGTTAAATCAACAACTACATTAGGCTGAAAATGGGCATATTCAACTAGAGATCTAAAAATAAAATAATATTAATAGTGGCAAATCTATATTACCATTCACAGAGGGAGTAGAACATAGTGCGCCCAGTAGCATTTAGAGCATCACGCATAGGGGGATAGCTGCTTTGTTGGATACGCATAATCAATTTCAGATTCTACTAGTTATTTCTTCTAAAACAACTAGTTGAAAGAGTAGGATTATGGAAGAAAAACCGTTTCTTTGGATCAATTCCTAGATTGAAACAGTTGTCATATTTGAGGTAGTCCACTCCCTGCATGGCATCAACAACAAAATGCAGATAAAAAAAATATGTTAAAAAATTAAAACATTAGAGGCAGAATTGCACCATCTATAATTTACATAGAAAATAGAAACTTAATATTCTAAAAAAATTTCATTTTGAAAGAAGTATGAAATGAGGGACAAAAAAAATTGGAAATCATTTTCCTGCACTCTCTAAATTCAAAGAAAATGAGAAAAAACTGATTCCGAGTGTAGTGATATCAGAAAACTTACCCAAGATGCAAAAAGCATGGCATCACCTTCTTCATGGAAAAGTGATCCAGGTCGCACTTGACAAGTAAAAATCCTGAAAGTTCCAGAAGAAGTTAAGCAGAAAGCAGTGACAACATTTATTGAATCCATCAAACATATGTGTATTATTTGAAACTCAAACTTCCATTTTGCATGGTTGAGTGGCAAGTCTGGGAGATGAAGCAACTTCCAGAAGAAAAAGTTATCTCACCCAGCATCAGAATATATACCAAGCTTGAGGCCCTTCTCGTGTACATAGTCAGCCAGAGCTTTGATGCCAGAAGGAAAAGTCTTGCGATGAGGAGTCAACTGACCCTGCACATAAAACTCACTATTACGACAAGCGCAATAGAAAATAAATGCCAAACCATTTTTAACAACTTGAACCCTGCTAAAGCTGCATCCATTTTTAATAAGTTTTTCACTGATCTCATTCGTTCTTACTCTCTAAAATTTTAGATTCAGTGAAATTCTACAGATCAAACTGATTAACAAGATATACGATATTCATAAGATACATATTAAATTCAGAATGACAGAGAAATATTAGTATAAACAGCATGTGCACAGTCAAAAGTTAGTCTCTCAATGACTTAGTTCCTATTCTCATGGCAATTCAAAGTGTGGCCTATTCAAGAAATAAGCAAAGCCAGAAAAGATTTAGCTATCAAACCCTTTGAAATGTTATAGAATGCTCCACACTTAATTCTAGTTAACTAAATAATTTGACTACAGAGAAGTGGCGAGCTCATCAAGTTAACCTTTATGTTCCTTAATGGAGAAGACCAGCAATCATCTGCCATCCATTATGACAAATAAGAAAAAGTCCAACGCCAGAAGCAAGTGATATAGACACACTTCCCTTGATGAGCAAGACTCCATTAAAAAGAAAGAGTTACCTATATTAACATAGACATAACCCAAGGCAGCCAAGCCAGTCGAAATGAGTGCATCGGCTGTCAATAAGGATACATTAGCAACAATTAGGCGATTGGATCTCACAAGAAACATGAGCTAAACAAATTAACGAAAAAAGAACAAGAAACTTTTCTAGAAAGGAATTAGAACTTTGATCAAAGAAAAAGGTCGGATTCAAATGGTATATAACTGCGATATGTTGACGTCTGAATTACTTCCTTACCTCTTTATATGATAAAAATCAAAGTACAAAAGAGGATTGAACCGCGCTTATCAGCGACAAAATAATTATCTTCTTTCTTTTTTAAGAAAAGCAATTCAATCTTGAAAAACAAAGAAAACACACCTGTTTCTTTAATAACTGTTTCGTTGATTTTGCAGGCAAAGAAATTCCAGCTATTCCATCTACATCCATGAAAAATCAAAATAAAACGCAATTTAAAAAAGGACCTCCCAACTAGCTCCACCCCCAAAATCTCTTAAATCTGTTCATCTCCTGTCACATACTTTAATAGTGAAGCATAAGAAGTTCTACTAACCCCATCTGAGGTGTTCTTGCTATTCCATTGTCGAGTTGAAGTTTTCCGTAGTTAGAAGTATCGAATAAGTTGGACCTCCACGACGGCGTTTCGAGATTTTCCGAGAAAGGTACGGTGCGAGCGAAGATCGTCAAGAAAAAAGCAGAGAGAGAGAGGCTCCAAAGAGAAAAGGTGAATTCGCTGCTCGTCATTCTGCCCGGTCTTCTTCCTCTAAGCTTTGGTCCAAGAAAAGCAGAGCCGAGAAGAAATGCAGCCACCGAGCAGGTTGCCTTATTTGTTTATATTATCCAGGCTGGATAGAATCCAGAAACTACTCCTTACAGTATTTTAGTCACGAGGTGAGTACACGCAAGTCGAGAAGGTGCGACTTGGTTTGTGAACATTGGTTGAGGATTTGGACAAAGAAAAGCAAAAAACCTTGAAAGATTGTGTGGAAACTTTTATAAATAGGAGAAGCAGGTTTGGCTTATTAAAGTTGAAAATAATTTTTAAAAATTTTAAAAAATATATAATAAATAATACAATATCATTTTTTTAAGCTTTGAGTTTAAAGATGTTAAAATGACTATTAAAATGTAGTTATTATACAGCCACATCAATTATAACTATTTGATAAAGTTGTAATATATGTTAATTTATTTTATATTTATAAACCCAATAATATATGGGTTAGGTTAAGGGAATGAAAATTAATATTTTTCAAATAAAAACTTTAAATTCAAGCTCTGAATATAAAAAAAAAAAAAATCAAATGTGTACAGCCTAAAGATGCATGACAAAAGTTTGAAACAAAAAATGCAATATAATTATAGTAGTTTATTAAACATTATTCTTTATATTAGTTGCATAATCCTCTCTCTCTCTCTTCAATATTTTAAGAATAATTATAATTCAAATATCATGAAATTTATCTATACGGGTAAAATATATGAGCAAATAATTAATGATAACACTTTTGTGAAAACAATATATTAGAAGGCCACCAAAGAACACTTTCTTTTGTAAGTTATATTCAAAGCCTTAGCTGTTTTATGTGTCTGACTATAATCACATTTAATGATTTAAAGAACATTATACTTTTATTGTAATGAACAACTGAACGAGTTGACAAATTGTTCATTACAATAAAAGTATAATGAGGTATGGCGCATATTTGGTCGATTGGGATTATAAGAAAAATAAAGTTAGGTCTAAAAAATCAGTTTAACCCAGTTCAATCTAGTAGATCACTTCAGTTGCTAATTCACTAATTTCTAGGTGATTTAGGTAAGATTGGACGAAATAATATGTTTAATGACTTTAGTAAATTATTAAAATAAAAAATAAACACTATTACCCTTTAAGTATTTGAATTGCTTTGGTAACGTATATATATTTTTTAAAAATATTCTTCACAAGTTAAAGTAATAGTTTAATAATTAACTTAAAATTTTTTTTTTCCTTACATCCTATTTTTCAGGATTTTTAAAATTTTTTTTCTCTCATATATTATTTTGAATTTTAAGTTTAGTATTTAATCATATTGAAAGGTAAAATAGATAATAATATTTTCTTTAGAAAACATATTTTAATATTTTTAATTAAAATTATGTACAATACATTTATACTTGCACTAGTACACAATAGAAATATTTTTAAATAGTTATCGGTGAAACCTTTTTTTCAATCTAGAGTACATTTTTTTTTTTAATTCTTGAACATTTATTTTTAGTGTTAATGAGAATAAAAACACTAATTTTACAATAAGTAAATTTGTATTTTTTTAAACCTACATTTTAAGCTTTTAATTTTTTTTTTTTACATTTATCCTTTCTATTTTATAAATGATATTATCAGCTGTCCTCATTTATATTTTTAGATACTTTTAATCATTTAAGTGACATTAAAAGGCAAACCGTATATAATTTTATTTCAAAAAAGATTTTTAATTATTATAAAAATTGTGTACTATAGATTCATAAACATTAGTTCTTTACAAAACTTGAGAAAAACACATTTCTGTATAAAAAATTGAAATAATTACATAAATATTAGTATTTTTGCTTATATATATATACCAAAAACTTAATATCAAAACATCGTAAACCATTGATTAACAATTATTAGTATATCAAAAGTTAGTATATAATCGGTAAAACATTGATATAACATTCAGCTTTTAAATAATGATATAACATTAGTATACAGTCTTTATAATATTAGTATAATATTTATCTTATAAACAATAATATGACATTGATATATAGTTGGTATAAAATTAGTATAAAGTGTTGTAAAAACTATTGATTAACGACTATGGTATACCAAAAGTTGGTATACTATGGGCATAACATTGGTATACGTCTAATATATTAATATTATAATATCAAATAACTATTTGTATACATTTAGCTTATAATAATGTTATAATATTGGGGTTGCAGAAAAGAATTAGAACAACAAAGTAACAAAGAAACAAAAGGACAAAACAGTAGAAAAGCAAAAGAAGAAGGCAACGTAAATGGCGGGGAGCAAGATGGGTGCGAAGAGCAACACTAGTGATAAGTAGCAACACTAGTGATAAGTAGTGACAATGGCAACGGGGATGAAAAATGATAGCAACACTAGTTAAGTAGCAGGAGCAATGACAACAAAAAAGAAAAAATAGGGGCAGTGGTGACAAGGATGTAGTGGCAATGAGCAGTGAAAGCGAAATAGCAGGAATGGTAGTGGCAATGGCAACGGGGATGAACAATGACAACAGGTTATTGATGAGTAACAGGGGTAGCAGCCACGATGAGCAAAAGAAGAAGAAAGTTCTTGTTATTGATAATGAAAATATTTTATTATAATTGATAAATTTTAAATTATATATTATAACTAAAATTTAAATTTATATTATTGTGAATATATATTTTTTTTGATATTTTTTATAATTTCCTCTAAAAACTTTTAGCAGTAAAAGTCCAACCAAACGAATTTAGATAGGATTTGGTTGTGTTGATCGGACCTATCATTCAAAGAATTTGCTTTACAAAACCCAAAAGCAGGAGGAACTCAACCCAGCCACTTCTTATGGGGCCTCCTCAGTCTTAATATTTTACCCACCTAACATTCAGTGAGGAAAAAAAAGTACTCATTTTAAAATTCTCTATCTATAATGTTTAGAAAATTATGGCATTATAATATGAAATGTCTTTTTCTTTTATCTTTTTTTAATAAAGAATTCTGAAAGTCATCTCAATTTGCTTACTTTCCTTTCTTCGGATCTTCCTTTTTTTGACAGATGGTTTTAGGCCTACGAAATTTAAGAGATCTTTAGATGATAAGTCTTCACAGGGCCGACATTCTATGCTCACAAGAAGCTGAACTTCTTCCTGATATCACAGTAACTGGTCCACTCAAGGACACGTGGATGGCCTTCATCATGATGGATGAATTCTAAACCCATTCTTCTACCGAAGAACTACGAGGTGGGGGTGATGATGTACACGGGGTCACTGAGAATGAAACACCCCCGGCGTACCGAATCAGGATCGTCAAATTTCAAAAATTGCAAGAAGACGTGCGCGCTACGCGTTTAGGCTAGCGGTTGGGCCCTGACAAAGAGAAGAAGAAGAAGAATAAGCTGCTTCTTCTCTGCTTTCTTAATTTTGCATACTAATGGCGATTCCAAGAACTCGAAGTCGATTACTTACCTCAGCAGCGCCGCCTCCTTCACCGATCGCCACTGGTAAGGGATTGAGATCTGCGGCGGTTGATGATCAAATCCTTTCTGAATACCTCGGGAAAACGCTTCATGTCCCTGATCTTGTTCTTCCTGAATCTCATTTTTCCGGAAGAGATGATCGCTTGAACATCCCGGGTGAGATTGATTTCTCTTCCATATTATTGAGAGAGAATGACTCGATTCGTAAGCTGTTGGGATCGGCGGCGGAGTTCGGTTTGTTCCGACTTACCGGTCACGGGATTTCGGTCGATGAGTTGCAATCTACTTTTGTGGAAGCTGAGCGCGTTTTTCAGATTCCAGATGAGAAGAGAAATGAGCTCGACATGATTTTTGGACCGAAAACGGATCATTGGGAGGAACTTCAATGGTTTAGGTCTGAAAAGACGAAAGTGTGGCCGCTGCAAGAAGAAATCGGTCCCGATGGATATCGCGAAGTTAGGTAAATACTGAAACTGTAGAAATTGAATTAATTCACTGCCTATATCTTTAAGGACTAAGGTTACTTGCAATGGCAACTTTTTGACTTCTGATTTCTTGGATTCTGTTGATTAATTTAGTGAAAAGATGGAGAATATGTTCAGTAGACTTGAATCGGTGGCGGGACATGTAGTTCAGATTCTCACCGAACACATTGAGAAGGCAGGCGAAAAGAAGGATCCCGATAAAGAATCATTGTTGTGCTTGTACAGATGTAACAACAACCAGCATGATCTTCATGGAGATGAACGCTTACTATTAGACGGCCTCGGAAAGGAAAAAGACAATGAGAGCCATTTTGCTCATGCATTAAGTCTATATCTCTTTGATTGTGATCAAAATCTTCACATACAATCCCAGAATGGTTTGCTGTCTTTCAAAGCTTGCAGGGGCACCATTGTTGTCGCCATCAGGAAGCAACTTGAGGTAATAATGACAGTTCTATCAAGCTGAGTGACCGTTATTGCTTGCTTCACCGTTTGCTTTAAACGGTTGGAACGCTCGGTTTGGACTTTGAGATGCCATCTGGCCCATTAGAATTTCAAAACGAAAATGTACAATAAAAAGCTCAAAACATAGATTAAGGGCCCAATAAAAGCAATTGGATACCGTTTTGGACTCCTAGGCTTTAGCAGATCAACCAAAATGCTACGATTCCAGCAGCTTAACCCAATATAACAGATCTGAGGCCCAGGATGGGCTCTATCAAACTACAGAGAAAAGCCCAAATATAGAGCCCATTAGTTGCTTATACATAAAGAGGAAATTATAGAAAATGTCAAAAATTTTAACTTAATAACATAATTATTGGTGAGTTTTTAACTTAATTATGCGTATGTTATATATTGTTAATTATTATTAAAAATATCGGAATATATATAGTGATCTTTTTCTTCTTTGTTCCTCTTCACTGTATGACCTAATCAGTGCTTCACGCTACGATGAGTCTACTAGAATATTCTAGTTATTGGGACCGGTTCCTTTTTCATTGGCAAATAGCATATTGGCGATGGTGTTCTTGATTCAGTAGCACAAAGAGATCAGCCGCAGTGATGGTACAATAGAAGTAAATCTACATTCACATCGCGAGATATTTGTTCAAAAATTTCTAAAATGAAGACGTTTAAGAATATTGTATTCGATTTAAAAGATTAAGTAAACTTCAAGAATTTGTTCGAAAATTTTTGAAATGCAAACTTTAGCTCTAGGGACCAAAAACCAAATCTAATAGATTAAGCAAACTTCAAGAATTTGCTTGGAAATTTCTGAAATGTAAACTTAAGCTCTGGAAACCAAAAACCAAAACCTATCGACTACCCATCTTGTTGTTGTTGTTCTTCTTCAATTCTTAACCACAAGTAGCTTCCACTGTTCCTACTCTTGCCACCAGTTACTAAATTGATACCCATTGCAAGCTCTCTTCCCCATCGCCTAAACACGAATTAGAGACCTTCAATGTTTACTTCACCATAGATCGTGTTGTTGCTCGCGATCCAGCTCTTGTTGAATTTCGCCATGACAGAGCTGCTGCATTTTCTTCTTCATGGTTGTGCTACTGCTCTTCTGCTATTGTTCATGCTGCACTTCTACCGTTTTTGCTGCTGCACTTCCACCCAAAAATCTTGGTTCTGGGTGGGATAAGAATCGATTGATTGGTTGAAGCCATTTTGATGTTGTGTCTCAGTTCCACTTCTTTGGTTCTATTCTTCTTCTTCTTAGAATGCGAGAGCTCGCAATAGGTGTTTTAAGCGCAGAAGAACCACCAAACAACAGAGAAGAGATGCACACAGTAGCACGATGGGGGCAACTTGGACAGTAGAGAGGTGGATCAGGGGTTACGAACTAGAGAGGTGGGTTACGAGCAGGGGCGGCCAGCGCAAAAAGATCGAACAGATCTAGCAACATCTTAATCATTTTTGGGTTCCAGATGGAGCAACATCTTCATCGTTTCTGGGATTTCTTGTCTAGAATCGTTTTAATTGCTCGCTCCACTACCTCCTGCACACCCCTGTTGCTCACTTGAGCTCGTGCCCCTTGTTACCTGTTTTTCGTTCGCCCAACTATTGCTTGCCAGAGCTGAAGAGCTAGATATGTTGCTTCTTCTTTGCTCTTACTGTTGTTGTGACCTATGGCTGTTGTTTGCACAAGATAGGACGGCTCGCCAGAACCCTAGGATCAGATCGAAGAAGAAGTCTATAAACTAGCGTTAACCAACCACATACCAACTTTTGGTATAATAATAATAGTTAATTAATAATTTAAATGTTATACTGGTGTTATATGTTAAATGTTAAATGTTACATTAGTGTTATATCAATGTTATATTAGTGTTATATGTTATACTAGTATTATATGTTAAATGTTATGCCAATGTTGTACTAGTGTTATATGTTAAATATTAGACCAGTATTATACTAATGTTATATGAACTATATAATAATATTACACTATTGTTTATGAACTAAATATTATATAATGTTATACCCACTATATATTAAAGTTATACATATTATATATCAGCATTTTTGAGATCTAATAACATATTTTGTATATAAAAAATATACACATTGTATACCAGTGTTTTTTATTTTAGATAGCATCACTTTTGGGTAAAACAATTTTCCAGTATTTTTGTTATTAAATTTTTAAATTTTGTATATATTCAAAAATAGTGATATATTTTTAATTATTTCTGTTTTTTTTAATAAAAATGTACTTTTCCTAAATGTAATAACGCTTCATTAATGGTGCTATGGTGGTTTCGTTGCTTCAGGCTTGGAGCCGCAAGGAGTTCATTAAGGTTTTGGAGGAACCGATCTTCTTCGAACCGAACAGTAAGCATGAAAGCCGTCATTACTTGATAGAGTTCATGTATTCACCGTCTTCTCTGATCAATAGTAAACATAATCAGATGATAAAAAAAGTATCTTTAACTGATCAGATCTTTATAGTAATTGCTATTTTTCTACTTTACAATTTCTTCAAGTTTGTTTTATCATGGTTGGTGGGTAAGTAGGGTCTCCCCTGGCCAAGATAATTAAGTTCCATGGTTGTGGTGTGAGGTATGAATAAACAAGGTTTGAAGCAACATTTGCAGTCTCAGATCTATTCAGGGACCTGTAAATGTATACATAGTGCCAATATTTCAAGTTTTCGGATGGTGAATACTGTATGGTTATTAACAATTCTGCAGCTGAGACCATAGTGAAGGGAAAAAGAGAAATGAATTCAACAGTTACAGCTGGTTTTGCTATACTTTAAGGAGTGCCTTTGTGGGGTGTATTTTTTCTTTTTTGGGGGGAGTTGGATTTATATTTTATTTTGTTTAACACGTGCTTTGATACTTGAGATGTACAAAAGCTTCATAAGAAAAAAAAAGTGCAACAGAAATTGATTATTATTATTATTTTTTGGGTTTTGAACTTTTTTTTAAATTTTTTTGTCAAAGGTTTTGAACTTCTAATTGGAACTCATATTATTTTTGTTATTTGGTACCTTGGTGGTAGTTTGGGTAATTGATGACGACGTCTTCCTAATCAAGGACAGAGAGTGATAGTCTGCTTCTTCTTAAATCTCACAATAATAGAAAATCCAGGTGCTTTGTCACTTAAAATACAAATTCTCACTGGCATTGATACATGGTTTTAAAGCACAAAATAGGAAAATGCGAGCAATTGAACTAAGATACTACTGTTGGCTTAAATCCATTGGAATAATGTTGCACTTAAGGAAAATTTAGGTGCTTTCAATTTTATTAGTACGGCACTTCAGCAAATTTTTAAAATTCATGTTTGTTTGTTTATTTTTGGAGCTCTAATTTTACTACTAGGTTACTTATACATATTTTCTTCAGATATATTTCAATCTCATCCCTCCTCATTTGTCTTTTTCTCATGTCATCTGCATTGTTAACTGAATTTGAGTTTACTTTTAGCTGCTCAATTATGTGATTTTGAATATTCATTCACTTCTTTTCTGAATTTCTGTTGTGTATAATATCTTGATTCTTAGCAAGTGATTAGAATAGATTACAAAGATGATATTTTATACATTTTAGAAATAACCAAGGGTTTTTAATGTAGCACCTTCCATTGTTGATGTGTCTTTTTATTTGTTTATTTCTACTTCGTTTAATTTTTATATCTAACATACTTAAGTCATGATTTTACTCAATGTTCAATTTTTTTTAGTTTCTAAAAGTTTAAAAAAACTTTAAAATTCTCGTTATATTTCTCATTGTTGTGGTTATACATAAGCTATGTTTTCGGCCTCATCTTTTATTCATAACGATTCTACTTTTATGCTATCATTTAATTTAATCCATTGTAATGTTTGGCAGCCAACCTCTTTTGTTATAAGGAGATCAAATATTATGCATCATTCAAGGAAAGGTCCAAATATTATGAATCATTCATTGATGATTATACTTTATATTATTTGGAAGGTCCAAATCTTATTTATCGTTTGTTGATAATTATACTTTATAGTATTTGGTTTACATCACAAAACATCATTTTGAGTTTTTTTTTTACCATTTATGTTGCTTTATATAATATTTCCAAGCACAAAATTATGCTTCAACGAAACGTTTTAGAGTACTTTGTAAAGAGAGTATAATTCATTTAAATTCTTTAATTCACTTGTTTTTGATTAAATTATACTTCAAACTTATTGTATTGACACCCCAAAAATAAAATGGTTTTGTTGACAAAACAAATGTAGACATATTATTAACTATTTATTTTCTTCTTTTGTTTGCTTGTGAATATGTGAATTTTGAGGTAAAGGAAGTTTTTACTATAGTTCCCTAAATTAATATAATTTCTACATCTTACACTTTTCGGCCTTCTCCTTTTGAAAAACTATACGAATATGTATCAAATTACTTATATTTTTTTAAAAAATTGTTGCATTTATTTTATTTTTCAACCTCATTCAAAACATATCAAGTTATTTACAAATTCTTTTACGCATTTTTCTTAGTTAGGACTTTTTTTATTTTGTTACAAATAAAATATATAATCTATGCTTTCGTACGACCCAATACAAATCATAGCGTAATATCTTTAACTAAATTACAAGCAAAGTGAACTGATGACGATAAGGACATCGTAATTACTAATTATAAATTGTAATTGGACAACTCAAAATCTCTCCAAGAAAGGAAAAAAAAAAATTTTAGAAAGTGAGAAGCTCGTGAACCAAAAAAATAAATAAATAAAAGAAAGAAAATCTTTAGGTGGCAAAGATACGGAGTATTAGTTGAGACATCACAATACCAGTCCCCACAAGGATTTAGTCATCTAGAGCCACAACTAACTTGGTTTTCCTCACGCTTTGTTAAGTAGGGCCAAGCTCGAAAATGCACATGAGACGGTGGAAGGCCCCACCAAAATCTCCTGTGAAAGATTTCGTTTCCATCATCTTCCCAAATGGAAAAATCACGTATCTGATAAAACAAAATCTTTAAAACCAAGCAAAAGTCAACATTAGTTAGCCCGCACCAACTTAGAAAACCCTCTTGTGTCGGGCACTAATTAAATTACTCAGATTTTCTCCCGTTTGCTTCCAAATTTATGTATACAACACTTAATCTAGATGAAGCGTAATGGCATTCTCTTCTCGTAATACCCTGTTTGTGACGCAACATTGGCAGTAGTATTGGGGAAATGTACTTGAAAATACCAGTATCTCGACCGCACCCGCACGGGTGCATTTGTTTACGAACATATTGGTTTTTTGAGAGAGACGTTTCAGTACTGCAGTTACTGGAGAACCGGGGAAGCCTCGTGGGCTGATCGATCCAACCCCATTACGATTGACCGGTCTCTGTTCCCAGTCATTAATCTCTAGCTCTACTATGGCTACGTCGCTTTCAAGTTTCAGTTAACCGATTAGGTGTGTGTGTGAGGTGCAAAGTTACACGTTACGGTGCCTCTGAGGTTTGACGCTGTCCAGCCAGTCGTATCTAAACCGCCACAAGAATTTCGCTTGATTTAATTAAAAGCAATAATTATGCATCCCTTTCGTGGGGTCTCACCTCAGATAGATAGATTAGATAGGGATGATTTGATTTACAGACTTGCAGTGTAATCAATCCAAAACTTGTATACGTAGACAAATTAGTGTTGGATCGGAAGTCATTGAATCAATCATTACGAGGAACAGTGCGAGTCTATATGTTCGATCTGCCGGCGGCTGTAAATTATGCATTACTTAATTATGTACAGAACTCGGGATGAAACAACATATAATGGAAGTCCTGTTCGGAAGTTGGAACCGTGAAGGTGGAATGTTAGTATGTTTAACGTGTGAACTTCATGTTTTGATTGCCTTCGTGGCCGGATTTTGTGCCATCGTTATAAGGGTATAAGGGTATCCCTTATATGGGCGCTTGGACAATTAACGACCTCGGCTCATTGTTCGGATGCCACTTTTTAAAAAAATAAAAAAATAAAAAAATAAAAATTAATATTAAGTATTCGATGCAAACCAAATGTTTAACATTGAGCTTATTGACGTATTGTTTTATTGAGCGTTTCCTCAACATGTATTAAATAGTATTACTGTTGTCGTAAGGCGCAATGCCACTAGACGTCGCCAGGCTCTAAAACATGGCAGTAATTAATTAATTTGGTGCCATTATTTTGAAATAAGGGCGTGTTTGGTGAAAAATAAATTTGTCTTGATAAAATTGATTTTTTTTAAAAGAAAAAGCTTTAAAAAAATCGATGGGGCCAATTTATTTTACTATATTTTTTTAGAAAGCGGATGATAAGATCTTCATTTCATAACAACAGTTTTCCTTTATTTTGAAGAAAAACTATCTGTCATAAAATTTTCTAATTTCCAACCAAAAAATTGTTAGGGCTTCTCCAACCCTTTTTGGCGCTGCGTTGGAGAAATTGGCGCTGGGTTTGCTCCAACCCAGCGCCAAAACCAGCACCAAGTTGGCGCTGGTTTTTTTTTATTTTTTTATTTTTTTAAATCAACAGTTTTTTTATTTTACTTATAATTTTGATTAAAATTTTTAATAGAAATTATATTTGTTAAGTTATGAAATTAACTATATTAAAATTTTTATTTATATTATTTATTTTTATAGTATTGAATTTTATTATTTTAGACTTATTTTTATTCTTTATTTTTTAAAATAAACATGTTTTATTGTATTTAATTATTTTTTAAATTTGATATTTTTTATATTTTGTATATATTTAAAATTTTAATACTATAAAATTGACATTAGATATAAATTGAAGGTTGTAATTTTTTAAAACAAATTTAGATGATGCATAATAAAAAATATAATATGGAACATAATACATAAAATAAAATTTTGTAACATAATATTTTAAATAAAACTTTTATTGATTAAAATAGATAACAAAGACAACATAAAATATGCACTAACAAAAACAACATAAAACATACAATAACAAAAATAACATAAAACATACAATAGTAAAAGGAATATTCTAAGAATATTCTTTTTTGGAGTAAAAAATGAAGTAATGGGTTGGAGAAGGAATAGTAATTTGGTGTTAGAATAACTTTAAAATAGAGTAAAATTTGAAGTTAGGGTTGGAGATGCCCTTAGAAAATATTTTGAAGAATTCATTATAAAAAATAATATTTTTTTTAGCTGTCATATGAATTCTAATGAAAAATATACAGTAATTTCTCTAATTAAGCTGTAGATTAATAACGGAGTGCTTTTAGGAAATTAATCACCATATTTGGACTTTTTGGATTGTACTAGCTAGGTAAATAATTACGCTATTTTAATTTAGGAAAATATTTAGTTTGTGGACCCACATATTGTCTAATCAATCCATCTTTTGTCAATCAAATCAAATATTTTTTTAATAATTTTACCCTTTTCATTTTGACAAAATATTTTAAAAAATTATAACTTTTTTGTTCAATGTTCCATTTAAGCAATTTAAGATAAATTAAAAAATAATAAATTTTTTTAGAATACGTTGAATCACTCAAATTAAAATAAAAAAAATTACAACTATTAGAAATAACTAAGTGATACTTGTTAACACGATCACTAAGTCAGCCAATTAATCAATTAATTCAAATGGTTATAACTTCTTTATTTTTAATTTTGATTTCAACATTTCAAAGTACGATAGGAAGAAAAGAAAATAAAATTTTAAATATATCTTAAATCGCTCAAATCTAAAACATAAAAAAGAAAGTTATTTGTATTTAAAATAACTAACTAATCAATAATCAAGTTAACTAATAACGTTAACAATTTTATGTGACCATGACTTTTTTGTTCTAACTTTTAGATGAGCAATCTAAAATTAGTTGATAAAAAAACTTTTTATAAAAATCTTATCAATACATCTTAACCACTCAAATTTAAAATGAGAAAATTATGATTAAAATGAAAAAATTAGTTGAGTCACTAAAATTAGAATTAAGATGAGAAAATTATGATTATTTAAATCAATTAATTGATTGGTTAATTGGCTCACCAAGACTTAAATAACTTTAAATAGCTATGGATTTCTCATTTATTTTTAATTTGAACTTTTCAAGATATATTAAAAAGAAAATAAATTGATTTTTTTTATATATCTAAAAGAATCCAAGCCAGAATTATTTGTCATTTGACGTAATTTATCAATTAGCTAAAAACTTCAAATAACTATTTTTAATTCAAGATTAAGATATTCAAGATGCATAGAAAAAAAATACAAACAGATCTTTTTGATGCATCATGAATTGCTTAAATAGAAATATAAATGAGAAAGTTATAATAAATGAGAAAGTTGTAATAAATGGATTTGTTAGCCCATGAAAAAACTAATAAATAATGAAATTGTAATTTCTCAAGTAATAGGAAGAGATTAGGGCTTGGACCACGTACCCCATTGAAGAATGAGCCAGCAACTCATGGGCAAGGGAGCTAATTTGTATTGAAAGCAAATCTTCGGATAGACCTTGTAGTTGTCTTTGTACCCTTACCTCCTTTGTCACTAAGTAGTTATAAAAGGGAATTACTCCTATTAAAAGCGGGTCTTCATATAGACCTTGTGGTTGTCTTTGTACCCTTACCTCCTTGTCGCTAAGTGGTTATATAACGGCCTCGTTCCCTAACATTTGCAAATGAAACTTAAGGCTTTTAATTAGATGATCCTTATAGGACAATGTTAGCACGAACAAATAAATATGAAAAACTATATCTTTGACAAACTTAAAACCATTATTCTTGACAACTTGGAGCTTAGCCCACTTGTTGCAATATTGTAGATATGGAAACAATAGAAAAAATTGGATCAATAACCAAGTTAAATAATTGATTATTTTATATGATCCTAAATTTTTATTTTAACTTTGATTCTAACATTTCTTAAATGTATTAATTAAAAAAATCTTTTTTTATATATTTTAAATACATGCTGAATCATTCAAATCAAATTTAAACAAAAAATATTACATTTAAAGTTATTAACCTATGAGTTAACACCGTTATTAAGTTGACACCAATTACTTAATTATTCTAAAATAATAACATTTTTAATTTCAACTTTAATTTAAATGATTCAAAATACATTGGATAAATGTTTTTGTCTTCTTTTTAGTTGTTATGAGCAAATCTAAAGGGAATGTTGGAAGCAGCAGATGTGGAAGATGGGCCAAGAAGTGGTTAGCATTTTTTTTCTAATTTTGTTTTGAAGCTGTTAGGTGTCCTTTTCTATTTATGTTTTAGAATGCATATTTTATTTTGGAGTTGTATATAAAGACCATGTAAGGGATGGTTGGAAAAAAAAAATTGAATACTAAGCATTGATCTCTTTCTTTCTCGTTGCTCTCTTCCTTTTTGTCTCTCTCTATTTCTCTTTTTTTCCAAATCCTCTTCTTTTCTTTTGAATATTTCTGTCACTCAATCTGTTACACATCATTTGGTATCAGAGCAGTCGATCCTCGAACTAACAGTTGAAGGCACTAGATCCAATAACTTGCAAATGGGGTTATTTGAGTTAATCAAAGAGAATGACAAGAATCATGAAGGCACCATTAATAAACTCAAAACTTTGTTGGGTGCTATAAATTCTTAGCT
>JAJIYU010002025.1:0-32407 GCA_030144865.1 Tinospora cordifolia | reverse complement strand
CTTGTGCTCTTGAAAATCTATATAAACCCTTCTTGTGCACTCTTATTCTTCATCCCAAAGCAAAGAGTTGACACTTCCAACTTATCTTGTTCTAGCCTTCTTCTTGGCAACCCATTTGTTCTTGAGTGATCTTGAAGTATTTTTGAGTGTTTGATTAATTGTTCTTGAGTTATCTTTGAAGTGCTAGAAGTGTTAAAGAAAGGAACCTCTGCTGAAATATTGAGAAAAAGCTTCATAAGGTGGATGAGATTTCCTACACTTCTACTTTAGTAGTTTGAGTTTCTAGCATGTTGATGTGTCTTTTATTTTCAGTTTAGCATGTTTATTTTTAGCTTTCAACATGTTTGATCATGATTTAAATTTTGATTATCATAATACCATGCCATGTCTAGTTTCCATGCTTAGGTTTGATTTGAATTATGAAGCATGCTATGTATTATTTTCATGTTCTTTGAATGTTTTATTCTTAATTTTATTATTCTAACTTTTGATTCATGAATATATGGGAGTTAAGATTAAGAGTTCAAAGTTTATGAACCACGTACTATCATGGTAATCTAAGTGATGTTATGGGTGTTTTTTACATATACTTAGTGTATATGGGTCTCATTATTATGTGTAGATGTGTATAGCCCATAGTATTTGCATTATGGACATGGGATCCTTATTTCAATGGAATATGAAAGATGAATTATCTTTCCATCCAAGAGTGAAGTATTTTGATAAAAACATCAAGGGATTAGAACCCCTTTTAGTCTTAATGTCAATAATAACCAAAGATGTTGTTTGAATCGCTTAATTGTTTATAAGTGTTTTGAATTTGGATGTGCTTTTGATTTGAATTAGTATCTTAGTTGTTTACAGAATGATCCACTAGGTTATGTGCTCACCCCTTCCTCTCATATTTTTCAGCAAATTGAATCATGATGACTACTGAAAATTAGATAGGGTTTTAAATTTGAAAATTCATATATAAGGGCATGTTGCCCAAATTTTAGATTATTTAAATTAAGACTTCTGTTGAATTTAGTTTTTAATTTGAGTTATATACTCTTTTGTTATTTGAAATTCAAGTACGTACTTCTTTATTATTTTATTGAATAAATAACGATTAAAGATTTCTTTTATCTCCCTTGTAATGGTCTTATTAAATTAAAGTTAAATTGTTTGGGCTGTGTGCTCAGTATGAATTAATAACACTTGACATATTTGAAATAGAATGTGATGCAAGTTGTGTACTTGTAAATGTAATACCAGCCTGGCCCACCTTGTGGTTAAGTCCAATTGAAAGTCTCGGGGGTCAGGGTGTTACAGACTAGTTGACCAAATTTTATCGTATCAAATTTGGGTTGACTAAGACTAGTTAGGGATAGTAAAGCTAGAGTTGGGCCATATTGCTCAAAAGATTTGAAATTGGGTTTAAATAACACATATTCAAGCATATATTATAGAATTGCACAGAGTATGGAATATCGATACGCGGGACCCAAGGTGAGTAGTTTAATTCAAGTGTTTACTTTAACTTGTATTCCTTGCGTAAAACATGTGTGAAATGACATGGGTTGAATGGTTTTATGTGATCGAGATATATCGAATTGGTTTTGAAATATATAGATGTACATTGATAATGAAATCGTAGGCTCAAGTTTTGAACACGAGGTCAGGGTACACAATGTGATTAAGATTAAACTTGAGGTCCAAGCTCGAGGTTAGGGCATATGATCAATGTGCCTAGCTTCCAAACCACTCGAGCAATGACACTTAAAGACCAACGGTGGGGTTTGGGTATTCGAGGAATATGCCTAGTTCATGACCCGCTTGAGTGACCGGTATGCCTCACTTACGACCCGCTCGAGCAATGACCATAGGATTGAATTTGATGATTTGAAACCCTAGTCAAGATATAGTTTTTAACTAGCATGTATTTAAGATATTCTTCTTTAAACTGTTGCAATATCTATAACTGCTTTTATTCTATGTCATGCTTTTAAGCACTATTTCATCACTATTGTTCATGCATACATGCATTGTTTCTAGAATGTTAATTATGGGTAACATGTTGGTTTTACTACTCACTGAGCCAGCTGAGCCTAAATTTCAACATTCTAATTTTACTACTCATTGATCCATGCTGAAATTTAGGTTCACTACTCTACTCACATTTTAGGTTCCTCGGTGGCTAACAAAGGGAAAGGCATGGTGATAGCCTAGTCTCTTGATAGTTCCTTTTTCTTTTCTTGGTTTTTGTTAGAGGTTGATCATTTTTGTATATGTATATATGGTCAATTGTGTATTTTTGAAACGAGACAATATGTAATATAAATAATAACTCTCTGTAATGTTTGCTTACTTTTGCACGTGAATGCTTAAATTATTATGATATCATTTATTATTACAATTAGAAAGGCTTCATAGTGATCGGACAAACTTGACTCACTGAGTGGGTTCATTGGGTCAATATGCTGGTCGAGCCGCCCTTCGGCCTAGGGAATGGGCCTTGACAAATCAATTTAGTTTTGTGTTCATACATATTAATATATAGGTTTTGATTAGATATCTTACATATAAATGGTATTTTCCTAACAACAAATGTTATATGAAGTATTGTTTTCATATTATATTTATTTGATACATCTACATATATATTTATTTATTTTTGTATAGTGGGATGGCTAAATGGTTACAATTATATTCGAATTCATTGACTATTATTTTAAATAAAACTTAATGATAATAATTATGCATATTTTATTAATTTTAGTCCACGATAAAAATTATTATTATTTCTCAAATTTAAGCAATTATAACTATTTATAGATTGTGAACATGTAACATGACCTTTGTTTTTTTTTTAAATAGAAAATTTAAATTTTTATATTATACAACTACATTAATTAGATATAAGTTCTTATAATATTATGTACATTTTGTAAAAACACATATCTTATTTTCTGCTCATTAAAGATAATTATTGCTAACTAAAGTACTAAAAAAAGTCATTGTTACTTATTTTATACAAGTTATTAAATTGTTATTTGGTAAAAGTATTTTAATACTATTTTATATCAAGTTAGTTATTTTATTTAATTATGTAAGTACAATTAATACTTCAAAATTATACTTCTAACTCATGCAAAGCACCAACATTGGAGCATTGAATATTAGCAAAGTTGGAGGAATTAAAGCATTAATTTCATCAACCATAATTTTTTTCTACCCTTTCATCCTTTTATATTCTTTTCAATTTTTTTTATTAGTTATTTGCTTCCTTATTGTTTAGAGATTTTAATTCAGTTTTAGATTTAAGTTTATTATCTTATTTTGCATTGTAAATAGGAGTAGATTGATAATTCTTATTAGATTATTGAAATATTAACTTAAGAGTTTTATATTAAAATTTTGAGAGTTTTAATTATTTAGGTTAAGTTTAAATTTAATGTTAAGTTATTTAGTTCTTCTTTAGTAAATCTGAGTTCTTTGTAAGTTATTTAATATTTTGAATTAGGAGATATATGTTTAGAATTTTCTGATTTTATAGTTAGCATTGATTAGTGAATTATTTATGTAGGTGATTGATTATTTTATGTTAAATCTGATTTTTTTTTTGAATTAGTTATCTGATTTTTATTTATTTTATTTTCTTGTTAATTAGATTATGTCGAGCCCCCTTCCAAAACTTCATACGGGCGGTCCAACAGACACAATAGTTAGACAAGTCTACTCCTCAGTTAAACTTGTTGGCTACTGTTGAGCCTTATTATCAAAACATTTATAGTATTTATAGTATTTCCCCTTATCCACACCGGACGGACCTGAAATGTTATGTAATACCCTGAAAATTATGTACTTAATGAAATGAGAAATTCAATATCAATTGGATAAATTTTGGGTAAGAAATGAAATTGGGTCCATTTCAGAGACAAATTTAGTAGGTCCAAAATCCTCATTTAGTGACCCTAAGGACCTCAAAATGACTTGAAATTTCATGAGATGACATAAACTAATCAACTAGATAACATATCCAAAAATCAGCCTAATTGGCCAAGAATTGGGTTTTCATTTGCCTAATACCCTTCAGTGAAGTCTAAATTAGGAAAGTAATGAAATGAAGATCACCCTAGTCAAAAATGGTTTGAAAATATGTATTAGTCTATTATAAACACAAAAATGTAGATTAAAGTCCTAAATTCTTATTATATAAGGAGATATGATTTTTATTAAATTCATGTGGACCCATGAATGCATGACCACCCACAAATGATTAAGTGCACCCATAGCCCATACACCCCAAAACCGGCCACATGTGTGAGTATGAGTGTGCACACATGTAAAGGAATCTAATTAGAAGTGTCTGAAAGTTCAATCCATGTTCACAAGGAAAGTTTAATCCATGCTCACAAGGAAACCCTGGCCATCATACACAAGAAGAAACTAAAGAAACAAGAATAAAAAAGTTTCCTAAACCAAAAAACACACTATCTTGGTGCCAAGTGTGAGGGTTACCATCATATCTTGAACTTCAAACCATAGTTGTCCCCTTGTGATTTGTGTGCAAACCTAGCCATCACACATGAGGGAAATCCTAATCAAAGTTGGCAAAATTGTGGCCCCCTTGTACACACTTATTCTTTATCCCAAATCGAAGAGTTAACATCCCTCTTAGCTTGTTCTAGCCTATCTTGAAGTATTCGTGAGTGTTTGAGTGTTTGATTGAGTGTTCTTGAGTTATCTTTAAAGTGTTAGAAGTATTGAAGAAAGGAACCTCTGCTGAAAGTTTAAGAAAAAGCTTCGTAAGGTGGATAGGATTTCCTATACTTCTACTTTACTAGTTTGAGTTTCTAGCATGTTCATGCGTCTTTTTATTTTCAGTTTAGCATGTTTATTTTCAGCTTTCAACATGTATGCATGTTTTAAGTATTCATAATACCATGCCATGTCTAGTTTCCATGCTTAGGTTTGATTTGAATTATGAAGCATGCTATATATTGTTTTCATGCTCTTTGAATGTTTTATTCTTAATTTTATTATTCTGATTTTTTTTATTCATGAATATGTGGGAATTAAGATTAAGACTTCGAAGTTTATGAACCACGTACTGTCATAGTAATCTAAATGATGCTATGGGTGTTCTTTACATATACTTAGTGTATATGGGTCTCATTACTATGTGTAGATGTGTATAGCCCAAAGTACTTGGATTATGGATATGGGATCCTTATTCCAATGGAATATGAACAGATGAACTGTCTTTCCATCCAAGAGTAGAGTATTTTGAGAAAAACATCAAGGGACTAAAACCTCTTTCAATCTTAATGCCAACAATAACCAAAGATGTTGTTTGAATCGCCTAATTGTTTACAAGTGTGTGAATTTGGATGTGATTTTTATTTGAATTAGTAACATAGTTGTTTATGGAACGATCTACTAGTCTATGTGCTCACCCCTTCCCCTTTTATTTTTAAGAAAATTGAATCACGAAGACTACTAGGTATTTGATGGGATTTTAAATTTGAAAATTTTATACGTAAGAGCATGTTGTCCAAGTTTTGATTATTTAAATTAAGACTTCCACTGAATTTAGTTTTTAATTTGAGTTATGTACTCTTTCTTTAATTATCCTATGATTATTTGAAATTCAAGCACGTAATTTTTTATTACTTTATTGAATGAATAAAGATTAAAGATTTTCTTTTATCTCCTTGTAATAATCGTATTAAATTAAAGTTAAATTATTTGAGTTGTGTGGTTATTATGAATTAATAAGACTTTAGATAATTGAAATAGAATGTGATGCAAGTTGTGTACTTGTAAAAGTAACATAGCCCGACCTGCCTTTTGATTAGCTAAATAATCAAGTCTCGAGGTGTAACACCCCAACTCTCAAATTGGACCCCCTATCACGTGATATCGGATTAATGCGGAGAGGCATCCTTTTGGCTGAGTTGCCTCACATGCAGGACGTTGCTTGTTAAGAGTCAAAACATCACATGGGCTTCTTGTCAATTTCTTTTAAGACAATTTCAAAATTCAGATAAACATTGCTTAAGTAATTGCATAGAAAATTTAGAAATTATAAATCTCGCAGCAGAATAAACTTTTCGAAAATTTGACTAAAATTGCATACTTCATATATATAAGATGATTTAACATTTATATCAAAACACAAAACTAGTTTAAGTCTCAAAATGAAAACACTCATTTACAAGTAAATTGTAAAGCAAAACAAAATAATTACATGCTTTGTCAATTCAGATTACAATAAAAAGGAAACTCGAATCCAACACGCTTTGACCTCCAAGTACGGTCTCTTCTACACTACTGAAACTAACTGGTGCTAATCACTATGCTGCGCTTTTGTGAATACCAGAAGAATAAAGATTGGAGTGAGCTCGAAAGCCTAGTAGACCTTTCCTACACATCACACGCATTATATAGATCAAAATTCAAAACATTACAAACACTTTCACACATTATGCGTTTCAAAGATTCATTTGGTTTTGGTTGAAATTTAAAACTGGAAGAGTGTTGAGATCACTCTCGACATTCCCCGTGATCTGATCTAAAAATGGAAGGTCTAAAATTAATCACCTCACAGTATCACAGTCTAAAAGAGAGTACTTCCTGTAGCCTCGTATTGGCTCCCAAAGACTTTTAGCTATCGTAGGCAGCTCAAGGTTGGGAATACCTACGACCTACTTTGTGGCTCATCAGTCTTAAGGAATGACATATAGAATATGTGACTTCGATCCGCTTCGGCTCATCAATCGCACCAGTACGTGGATTCTTAATAATCCTTTAATCTTTTTAAAATTTTGTTTCATATAATTTCAAAATTCCCAAGCATTGCACAACACAATAGAGAGTTAATCGAATTACACATGCACTTTAATAGCAATTCAAATAAATAATCAATATTATAAAAATGCAACCTTCATGGTAGTCAAATGAATAAACAATGCTATTTAATGCCTTTCTTCTATTTATGCATGTCAAGAATTAATCATGCGTGAAATGAAATAGTTCATCATTCATCATACTATCATCCAAGCACACCAAACAACTTCAATAAATTTCCTAATAAAATTCTAATTAACATAGAACTATCAAACAAATATTTTAAATTTTAAATCTATATAATAAGCATGAGCAAGGAAATCCCGGCCACCTAGATTTCTCGAATTTCCTTTGCTTGTGTTCATCGCTAAAGTTCATTCTAAAAATATCAATCTATAATAGAAAATTCTTATAATAATTTTTCTAAGCTTCTACTTCTTTTTTACCAATTTAAATAAAATAATGTCCATCTAAAGAAACATGTAAGAATTTCCATGGTTTTTAAATAATTATTTCTAGCTAAACAAGATTATTCCAACATTCCAATATTCGCATTGGCATATTTAATAAAATAAATTTTTGATCTCTGAATCTCCACAGCCCCCTGAACTTCGATATCACATTTCATTCACATCCATTCCAGAATAGATAGCATAATATAAAATAATCTCCAAGAGTAATAAGGTTTAAGATATCAAACCTTCAGCTAAAGCTCCCAAAATTCTCAATGTCTTGTTTTAAAGCTCTTTTAATATTTTAACATGTTCTCAAGATTTCAAACAATGCAATTTATCCATTTAGCATTTTCTTCAGCTTCAAAAATAAAATGAATAAGTTCATACCTAATTTCTTTCAATTCCCTCGTTCGAAGCCCTAAAATCAGAGCTTTATGGTTTGAACCTACTTTGATCCATAATTTACTATTCAATTGTTTAGAACTTATAATAAAATTAATTAAATCTTCTTTTAAAAGAACAAAATAGAATTTATACCTTCCAACAGGTTTTTCCATTCAAAACCCCTTCAAAATAAACTCTAATGTCTCGATCTTTTGAAATTCCAATTACTGCTTTCAAAATAAAATTTACAAAACTAAAGTACTAAAATTTATGCTCTTATTTTAAGAAAACATGCTCACCTTGCTCAAAATAGTTTTGAGCATCGAAGCCTTCGAGCACACCCTCACAACCTATTCTTCATAAATCTGATTTTTGAAACGAGGTGGAAATGATTCAAATGGGTGTAAAACCCTTCGATCTTGGCTGAAAAAGTTTAGAGACTAGTTCGGGTTGGATTTAGAGAAGTTTGGAAGAGCATAATGACTATTTGCACAACCTAAACTAGATCTAAGGCACCACATTCTCGGATTTGAGCTCAAAATCCTAAGTCCATCCATAGTCGTTCGTCTTCTCTTCTCTTCGTAAGGAATCTTGATCTTCCTCTTTCATTCATCCTCTCTGTGTAGGACCGACAGTCAAAACTATTGCATCTTCCTTCGTCTTCTCCTTCACGCATGAACAAATGCACACACAACTCTTCTTCTTCGTTTCAGTCCAAACATAGCATAAGATCTGAGCCCTTTTTTTGCACAATCATCTTCAGCTCACCCTCTTTGTTCGTCTTCTTCTTCACGCATGAACAACCTGAGCTACAGATCTGTGTTCTTCACACACCACGCAACTACTTCTTCATTGTTTTTTGTGTAGCAAAATGCACCAACTAGGGTTTCGTTCTTCAAGCCTAAATCACAACAGCCAGTTGCAATTTGTCTTCTCTGTTCATGAATCGAAACACAACACACTTCCCTTCTTCGTTCTTCTTCATCATCCAAAAATGTAGATCTTCAACTACTTCCTCTTCTTGCCCTCGGTTCGCCCAAATAAAAACCGCTCCCTTGTTTTTTTTTCATTTCTCCTCTCTTTGTTCTAGCAACTTCTTTTCGTCTTGTTTGATCATCATCCTCCAACCAAACAAGACCACAAATCAATCTTTGCCCCAAAATCACATAATACACAAACCCTTGATTTTTTTTCATCTTTGTTCTTACTATTTGCCCAAATCAAATCCCTTGTTTTTCTTTCATTTTTTTTGTTGTTTTCATTCATGTTTAATGGTGCTTCTAGATTTTTCTTCCTTTTTTTTCAGCTAACTTTTGTTCTTGCCCTAAAATTTGAAAAGCAAGTGTTTCATCATTTTTTTTCTTTGGTTCAATCAACCAATATTTGATTCTAGTCTTTCAAACCCATATTTGATTTTTGATTTTTTATTTTTTATTGATTATTTTATATTTCAAAATTGTGTTTCAACATGCACGTGTTACAAAATTTTGGGTTGTTACAATCTATCCTCCTTAAAAGAAATTTCGCCCTCAAAATTTAAACGAAAGTACCTGACTGATATGTTCCATCAAGCACTCCTGGTGATGAGATCTGGGTATTTCCTCTGCATTTCGCTCTCTAGCTCCCAAGTCACTTCCTCTAGTCCATGATGTTTCCACAAGACCTTGACCAATGGAATGTCCCTGGTCGTGAGACTCTACACTTTACGATCCAGGATATGAATAGCTAGTTCTTCATAAGTTGCATCAACTTGAAGTACGATATCCTCCCACCGGATAACATGTGACGGGTCTAGCTCATACTTTTGTAGCATCAAGATATGGAACACAAAGTGGATTGAGGAGAATTAGTTCAGCAGATCCAACTCCTATGCACAATCACCAATTTGTTTAAGTATCTCAAACAAACTGATGAATCTGGGTACTAACTTAACCTTGACTCCAAAACATTTGATCCTCTTCTGCAGACTACCTTTCAAAAATACTCTATCACCCGATTGGGACTCTAAGGGTTTTCTTCGCCTATTTACGTAGCTCTTCTATCTGCTTTGAGCCGTTACAAGCCTTTTCTGGATCTGTCTCACCTTTGAAGTCATTTCCTCAATCATTTTGGGTCTAGTGAGTATGTGATCTTCCAACTCTGCCCAACAGTACGGTGATCTGCATGGTCTACTATAAAGTGCTTCATATGGAGCTATCCAATGCTCGTCTGATAGTTATTATTGTAGGCAAATTTAGCTAGGTGCAAGTATTTACTTCAATTACCCTTAAAATCAAGGGCACATGCTCTTAACATATCTTCTAGTATCTGAATAACCCTCTTAGACTGCCCACTTGTTTGTGGGTGAAAAATTGTGCTCATTGTGAGTCTGCTACCCAACTCTTTCTATAGACTCTGCCATAATTGAGATGTGAACCTGGAATCTCGATCTGACACCACCGCCTTGGGAACTCCGTGCAGTCTCACAACCTCTCTAACATATAACTCACCCAACTTACTCACTAAATTTGTAGATCAAATAGGTGAGAAATGTGCGACTTTTGTCAGTCAATCTACAATGACCCAAACTGTATTTTCACCCTTCTGATTCCTTGGCAAGCCACTAACAAAATCCTTGGTTACGTTATCCCACTTCCATTCTGGCACTGGAAGGGGTTGTAACAAACCTAATGGTTTCTTATGTTCAACCTTGACCTGCTGACAAGTAAGACATCTAGAGACGTACTTAGCGATGTCTCTCTTCATGCCTCTCCACCAATATATCTTCCTCAAGTTCTAGTACATTTTGTTACCATCTGGATGCATGGTGTACTTAGTCTGATATGCTTCATCTAGTATGTTGTCTTTAATCTATTCAATATTCGATACACAGATCCTATTCCCTAGTCTCAGTGCACCATCTAAGTCTAATCTGAAATCTGTATGCTTGCCCTGTTTAACGCCCTCAATCAGATTTGTAATCCACTTGTCATTCTTTTGTTCATCTCTGATCTGGCATAGAATGTGTGGCTAGCCAACCATTGCATACAGCTAAGCCTATTTTTCATTTGTAGCGATACCAAGATTATATTAGCTGATCAACTAATACATCTGTACCATATCCTCATCCTGTCTGCTGGATTTTCTACTCAGTGTGTCGGCTACTACATTAGCCTTGCTAGGATGATAGTGCAGCTGAAAATCATAATCCTTCAGGAACTTTAACCACCTCCTTTGACGAAGGTTCAATTCCTTCTAGGTATAAATATATTTGAGGATCTTATGATCTGAGTACAGTCCAAAACTTTCTCCATACAAATAATGCCTCCATATGTGCAAACATGATCGCTGCTAACCTTTGATAGTGTGTAGGTTAGTTCTATTCATGTGGCTTCAATTATCTTGACGCATAAGCAACTACTTGTCCTTCTCGCATTAGCACTGCACCCAATCCTTTTCGTGAAGCATCTGTATACCAGGTATATCTCACACCGTGAGCAGATGTGATCAAAATTGGTGTTGTGGTCAACCTTTTCTTCAATTCCTGGAATGACTATTCACGCTGATCATCCCGAATGAACTTCTTTCCCTTCCTAGTTAACCTCTTCAGGGGACTTGCCAACTTAGAGAAATTTTTTATAAACTGGCGGTAGTAACTAGCCAACCCTAAGAAACTTTTTATCTCTGTCACTATGGTTTGTTGTTTCCAGTTTGCTACTGCCTCGACCTTTTTTGGATCCACTGATATACCTTTTGCTGAGACCACATGACCAAGAAATTTGACCTTCTTCATCTAGAATTCACACTTACTAAACTTGGAGTACAACTGGTTCTTTTTTAGAGTCTCCAAGACCATATGCAAGTGTTGTTCTTGCTCAGCCTCTTATCAGGAGTATATTAGAATATCATCAACAAAGACTACCACGGACTAATCTAGATACTAACTAAAGACTCTATTCATTAGATCCATAAAAGCAATCGGCGCATTTGTTAACCAAACGACATTACTATATACTCAAAATGCCCATATCGAGTCCTAAAAGTCGTCTTCGGTATGTCAGACTCCTGAATTCTAAGCTGATGGTACCCTGACCTCAAATCTATCTTAGAGAATGGAGTAGTTCTTCTCAGCTAATCAAAGAGATTTTATATTCTAGGCAAAGGGTACTTATTCTTGATGGTCACCTAATTTAACATCCGATAATCTACGCATAATCTCATGGTTCATCCTTTTCTGTAACAAATAAGATTGGAGCTCCCCATGGAGGCTCACTCATCCTAATGAAACCTTTCTCCAATAGCTCATCTAATTGAGTTTTTAGTTCTATTAGTTCAACTAGTGCCATTATGTATGATGGCACAGCAATGGGATTCGTACTCAGATGTAGTTCTATCTTAAATTCTATTTGCCTGTGTGATGGAAGGCCATGTAAGTCATCCGAAAATAAATCTATCTATTTCGTACCACCAGAATCTACTGGATATGCTTAAATTTATCAGCATCCTCTTCTAGTAACTATCTAAAAGTCTTCTTTCTGTTTGATGGCATACAATAGAGCTAACATTGGACTTCTAGGTAGTTTCTTCATATCTGCATTTATCTTTACTAACTCGCCATATGGCAACCTTATAATCACTCTTCGTCTTTGGCAGTCTATCCAAGCCTGATACTGGGTTAGCCAATCAAGTCCCAATATCACATCATATTCATCAAGGGTAATATACAGAGGTCAACCGAAATCAGTCGATCCCCAAATGTGAGTTCACATCTACAAATTTTTCTAGAACTCGTTGCGATTCATAATGGAGTAGCCACTTTTAAAGACACGTCCAATGGATTTGTAACTAGTTGTAGCTTATTTACTATACACTCGGACACAAAAGATTTTGTGGCACCTGAGTCAAACAATACCTACACAGCTACACCAAATAACAAAAATGTATCTTCCACTGCCATAGTGAGATCTGTTTAAGCATCTGCATTGTATAGTCAAGCCAGTTAATTTTGTTGTGGCTGAGGTCGTGGCTTTGCTTCTTTGGTGGATGACCACTTTGTCCACGAGCCTATGGTTGTTAAGAGGTTAAGGCTGAAGCTTTGGTGGGACAATTTTGAATTAAGTGTCCTTTCTGATTACAAGTATAACACAACCCTAATCTCTTAGCCTACTCCTTCTGCTCACTACTCATCTGCCCTAGCCTAATCTGTAGAGACTGTTGCCTAGTGGTTGTCTGCTTTCGGCTCTGTGTAGGGGTTACCCTAGATGCCTCCTATCTGATATGTTTCTTCTGTGGGGCTCGTGCAGCTAGCTCATGTTGTGTCCTCTTGTGTCTGCTCTTCAGGACATACTCATATTCCAAGTCCTACTCCACCATCTGCGCCCTCACTACTGTTTCACAAAGAGTATTCAACTTCACTGGTGTAATAATCTTTCTAATCTCCACTTTCAACCCTTCTAAAAATCTATATGACTTTAACTACTCATCCCTCACTAGCTCAGGTGTGAATCTTGACAACTCTATGAATTATTGTTCATATTCAACCACGGTCATATTTTTCTGAGTCAACCTGATGAATTTAAACTGTAGCTATCTCGTCTTAGCAATGGACAAGAAGGTGTCATAGAATAATGTCTTGAATTCATCCCATGTCATGTTCGTTTTAACTATGGTGGGGTCATTAACTATCATCTCCCACCAGGGATACCTGGTCCCACTAGCTGGTGTACTACCAAAGCCACTCTTCTAGGCCTAGTTGCTCTCATTGAATTCAAATGTTTGTTCATTTCTATAAACCACCTATCCATAGCAAAGTGGTTTGTCATTCCTTCAAAAGTACTCGGTCTGAGCTTCTAGAATTCAGTTAACGAATCCCTCTATTCCTTATCATATCCTATGGCTCTACTCCTAGGCACCACCTCTGCAAATCCAGCCTCATACTAAGCCTGAGGTTATGGTTGTAATTGAGGCTCTGGTTGTATTATTGGTTGAACTTATGGCTATATAGGTGTTGGCGATTGTGATGAAGTAGATGGTTGCAGAATCCTAACTACCTACTCCACCACTTTCAGAGTAACCGTTGCCATCACTCTCTATGTAATCTCCGAGATCATCTCTAGGGTAACAAATGCCCCTACTGGTGCCACTGCTAGTGATGTGTTCTCCTCTCTTCGATCCGATTCTTTTCTAGTATCCTCTTAGGCCATATTCCTCCTAGGTCTACCCCTTCTCCTCAGCATGATCTACAAGTCAAAGATTTACTTTAGTATTCCATAGTTTAATCATATAGAAATAGAACAATTGAACAAGCTATTGCCAACTAACTTCATTTCAATCTCAAATTTATTCCTCTCAACTTGGGCACTTTGACTAGTTATAATGGCCATTCATTTTTAACCCACCTATGTCTTTTCGCATCTTCGTGCTATTGTAACTCTAGGTTCATGTCTTTAGGTTCTCAATTTGTATCAATGGCCTAGGGGTTTATGCTTTTAAGTTGACAGCATTTTGTATGTTTCTAGGTATAGGAGTTTGGGTTTAAAATTGTCCAAATAATTATAGTACATACATAACAACAAACGCAATAGAAATCAAACAACCAAAACATGTTAGCATAATGAAATCCTAAGCTTCCATCTGTGCTTCTAGGTTCGAGCACCCCATCCTACCCTCACCCTTCCACGCAGACTTCCACCTCAGATTCATTACACCCATATAATAGCACAAGTGTCTCGATCCCTAAGGCTGACGCAATACCCACCATACACGAATGCCCCATCTCAATCGAATACAGTGTGTACAAGTTCAACCAAAGAAACCAATCACTCACCAAACATGGTCTGTCATTCTCCGAATCTAGGATTCCTTCGTACCCCCAAATCCCTATGCACCCCATCCTACATAGAAACCAGAAATACAATATCCTCCCAAACTTGGATCCTGACCAAACAAGTGTGCATTCAAACACATTTTTTATCCCTAGCCTATGTCTTAGAAGCTTTTCGTTTAAGATCCACTGTACCCCCAAGACCACACCCGGTCTTTCCTAGACTCAAAGTCTCATTACTTGGCCAATGTGTTCTTCAGTAGAACTGCCAAGTTTGACTTCATAAAACTTCTATGTGATACCACTGTTTCAAGTTCTGGACCTTTCCTGAGTAGGCATCAACCCTCAAGGACGTCTTTTCAAAGTGGAAGTCAAACTATCAAATACATCCTTCAAAAGAAGAATATCTACCCCGTGAAGACATCACACTATCAAGGACACCTACCAGTATTGGAGTTACACTTGTGACTGTGAACTCAAGCATGTTGGCATCACCCTAGTCTTTTCCTAAACTGCTAGCCTCCTAAATGAGACCTATCCATTTCTTTAAATCCTTTGTCAAAGAAATCAAATCAAACAAAAAATTCATTTTTTAGTAAAAATCAAATCTAGTGAAAAATCAAGTCAAGCCCAATGTATCATAGTACCGGGCTCTGATACAATAATTGTAACACCCCAACTCTCAAATCAGACCCCTTATCACGTGATATCGGATTCATACTGTAACATCCCAAATTTCAACTCGGCAGCAATCTTCTTTCTTGTTTTCATGGACAGCAATCCAAAACATGGAATTTTCTGCAATTTCCTCTGTTTTCAAATTGGTCATAAAACCCCATGAAAGCCACAAGTTTCGTTATTCTTCATTTACTCAACCAAAAATCACAAATCAAACCAGAAATTTGAATCCCAAAATTCAGATTTTGCTCCCTCTTCCCGTTTCATTCTCTGTTTCACGGACTAGATGCACTAGCTGCTGGGATTTGTGTTCTTCACGACCAGTAGCGGTGCAAAATCTCCCAAATCGATGCCCTAAGATGCCAAATCGCACAACCTGTTCAGCTAATCCTCTTCTTCACTCTGTTGCTCGCCAACACAAACTACAACCCAGAAAATCACAACCAACCCCTCTTTTCCATCATTCTTCATCTCCCAACAGCAACTGGTTCATTCCACCATTTTCATACCCGGACCGCAGCAATAGCTGCACGCACCAGATGCATAAGCTCATCTCCTTCCTCTGTTTTCATTCCACAGCCAATGGAGCAACCACAAGAAATTAATTCTTAAGTTCATCTCAAACACCCCAAAACCCAATCCAACCACGCCCTAATGCGTTCTTTCCGTCCTCTTCTTCTTCATCTTTCTTCCATTCAAATCATAGTGATATAGAGATAACCAGAGATTTCTGGAAATATTTTTTCTTCATGCTCCCCGATCCCTCTTCCTTCTTCCAGCAAATTCTCAATTTTTTAAGCTAAGCATGCTAATTATTTTAATTAATATAAAACCTTATTATAGGTTTATATTTATTATTCATTTACCCTTATTATAAGTTTATAAGATTATATGTATTTCACTCTCTTTGATTTTTGTCACCTTATTATAAGTTTACATATGTTAATAATATCATTTCCTATTCATTTTAAATTTTCCTATTATATGCATAATCAATTTATTCTTACTTCCCAATTACTACTTTCACTAATCCATGAAATTTTCTAATGCTACATTCCATCCTATGTATTTATTTATATATTTTTTTTCTAGCTAATTCAAGCTAATATCGAACTAATTCAAGCTAATATTGAATATTACTTTATTTGATTTACTTTTATGCTTATTCACAACGTGGCATGATCACAAAGTTCTGGGGTGTTACGATCTACCCCCCTTAAATAAAATTTTGTCCTCGAAATTTGCGTCAGGTTAACTCATGTTGTTGATCAGTCTATGTTTCTCAAGATTCCTCATGCTTCCATTGTCCTACTCTGATCCTACACCGAGAATCCTTTCATGTTCTACCAGATCGTATTTCTCAGATTCACGAATACAACTAGGGTTTTTATCCACCCACAGTAGATTCATCATCTTGCAATGTTATCAGATATAACTTTATTACATCTTTGAAAACATTCTCTGCAAAGCAATTAAAATTTTCTCAAGTCTTTCCCTTAACTGAGCAAAACTATAATGGTCATCACCTTCTAACTTCAGACATTACTTCTTCCATTGTCATTGATAATTCTTGGAATAATGTATGTCCTATTTTCAATGGAACTATTGTGAACGTTGCTTTCTTTCCTAGTTACCGCTGAGAAGACTTATGAGTCCACAGTTGTAATGTAGTTTAGTATAAGAACTGTGATATCCAAGCCTAGGGATCATACGTGACATCCATGACATTTCCATAAAAGAAGTTGGAAACTTACCAATAATCTAGTATATGCTCTCACCTGGGATGAACTTGAGCTGTTCAGACATTTTCGTTTTCATTTATCATGTATTCTGGCAGTTTGTGTAGTGGACAACTGTAGCTTTTTAGTTAGAGTTTTAGCAGAGATGACTCAAGTAAACACCTACATAATCACACTTGTGGTGTCACTGTTAGCTACAGGGTTTTCACCATTTGCCCCCAATTATAAGGGTGATCTCTAATATCACTCTCTCTGAGCTCTCACTATCATTTCTACTATCACTTCTCTATTCTAGCTTGTTTCTACTCTCGCCCAAACATGCTTAACTGCGGAGTCGTGATGGGATCCGATGCATTAGTGCTGGTATGATCACACCCATTATTTTCTTGTTGTAATTTATTGAGATGCAACTAACACAATCCTTTACAGTAATGTATTCTAATAGTAAAATGGTCGCAAACTCTTGATGTCTACTTTAAATATATCCTTACATATGTTTGAACTCATTATCCTGTGGTACTTGATTCGAGTCATAAGTGCATACACTATGGTCATGAACACATGTCTCCCTCTCTAGGAGTGTGGTTCATCTGAGTACAACTTTCATACAGTTGGGATGTGACCCTCCTATTATGACTATTGAGAATCTAATATTAATGCTCTACTAGGACAATCTCGAGCTAAATGTCCTGTCTGATTACCAACATAACACAACCCTAGTTTCTTGGCCTAGTCTGTCGAGATTGTTGCCTATTAATCGTCTAATAATCCCTAGTATGGACACGTCGAGGTTGTTGACTTTGTTGCTTACGTTGTTTCTTCTTTTTTGTTAAGGGCCTCTAGCAATTTGCTCTGACTATGCCCTCTTATGCTTGACTTTTACTGCTTGTTCCTGTTCTAAGTCATTCTCAATCGTCTTCCACCAATAATATGCCAGTCCCACCAACTGGTACGCTGCTAACGTCACCCTTCTAGGTCCAGTAACTCCCATAGCATTCAGATACTGATTTATTCTCGATGAGCAACCTTTCTATTGTAAAGGGATCAGTCATGCCTTCAAAAGTACTAAGTCTCAACTTTTGGAATTCATTCAACAAATTTCGTTGTTCCATGTCATAAATGACTGATCTACTCTGTGGCACTATATCTGTAGGCCTATCTATCCATCTGATGAGTTTGAGATTGTAGCTGCATCTGAGACTCTAGTTACACTGGTGACTGTACCTGTGTCCGAGTAGGCACCGACAGATGTGGTAATGTCAATAATTGCAAAGTTCTCACCACTTGTTCCACAAGTTCTAGAGTAATCTCCAATCTCACTTTCTAAGAATCTCTGTTATCAATTTGGGATTACTAAAGTCTCTCTGGTTACTACTACCCTCGACGTACTCTCACTACCCAGTATGGGCTCATCTCTCACCTTTTCTTTGACCATATCCTTCCTAGATCTACAGACCCCTTGGCATGAACCACAAGCTAAGAATTTAATTCAGCATTCACTGACCTATTCATGTTAAGTTAAAGAATAGCGTTTATTTCATAGGTATACATATATGTTTTCTATTTTCTTCTGGTATCGTAACTTATCTTATTAACCACTACTTCCTATCCACCTATGCCCTTTCGTGTTCTCGTGCTAGGGTGGCTCTAGGTGCATAATCTCTAACTTCTCGATTTGTCTCAGTTGTCTCAAAGTTTATGTTTCTAAGTAAGCAGCATTTCGTTTGTTTCTAGGTACAGGAGTTTGGGTTATATTACTTAAATAATCAAACTATATATATGACAAACAATGATACAACAAACAAAAAACCAATGCATGCTAGCATAATGCAATCCCAAAGCTTCCATCTGTGCTTCCAAGTCTGTGTGCCCCATCCCACACTTGCCCTTCCACACAAACTTTCACCTGGAATTACATTCACCCAAACGATGGCACAAGTGTCTTGATATCCATAACTGCAATGTCCCGCCACTTTTAACTAGGCCCTTGGTTAAAAATAGTGTGACAATGGAACCACAGACGTGTTCTAAGGCTAACGCAAAACCCACCATACTGTACCGGCCCATCCCAGTACAATATAGTACGTACAAATTCAGCCAAAGAAATCGATCACTCACCAAACATGGTCTGTCATTCTCTGAGTTCAGGATTCCTCCGTACCTCAAAATCCCTATGCACCCCATTCTACATAGAGACCTGAGATACAGGCTCCTCCCAAACTCAGGTCCTGACCAAACAAGTGTGCGTTCAAACACGTTATCAGTCTCTAACCTATGCCCTAAAGTCTTTTAATTTATTTATGATCCACTGTACTCCCAAAGCAACACTCGGTCTCTACCAAGACCTATGGTCATGGTGTTCAATTCCATTGCATCTCTTGTGATGCCATAGTTTCTGAATCAAACGTGTTCCTGAGTAGGGATCAATCTTCAAGGACATCTTCTTGAAGTTGGGATCAAACCATCAGGGACAATGCACCTTCTAAGAATGGCACCAACCCTCAAGAACACCTCTATAGGGCCAACCCGTCGGGGCACTCTTTCCAAAAAAGCACCGACCATATGAGGACCACGACAAAGATAGACCATCAGGGGTACTTCTTCCAAGAAGGGCCATTAACCTTCAGGGTTACCTTCCTCAAGAAGAGATCAACTATCAGGAACACCCCTCAGTATCCAAGTCACATCTGTAATCAGTGATTCAGGTACTCTAGCATCAATTCACTCTCTTCTAGACTTCTACGCATTCTACCCCTCTTCAAAATCATATTGAGAAAGTTTTATTTTTCGGTGAAATCAAATCCGATGAATTTCATTTTCAGTGAAAATGGAGTTCAGTAAAATCTATGATTCAGTGAAAATCACATCCAGTGAACTCAAGTCTAGCCTAATGCATCATAATACTGAGCTCTGATACCATATTTGTAACACCCCAAATTTCAACCCAGCAGCAATCTTCTTCCTCATTTTCATGGACAACAATCCAAAACATGGAATTTTCTGCATTTTCCTCTATTTTCTTATCGGTCATAAAACCCCGTGAAAGCCACAAGTTTCATTGTTCTTCATTTACTCAACCAGAAATCACAAATCAAACCAGAAATTTGAATCCCAAAATTCAGATTTTGCTCCCTCTTCCCCTTTTCATTCTCTGTTTCACAAACTAGACGCACTAGCTACTGGGATTTGTGTTCTTCACGGCCAGTAGCGGTGCAAAATATCCCAAATCGATGCCCTAGGATGCCAAATTGCACAACCTGTTCAGCTCAACCTCTTCTTCACTCTGTTGTTCGCCCAACACAAACTACAACCCAGAAAATCACAACCAACCGCTCTTTTCCATCGTTCTTCATCTCCCAACAGCAATTGGTTCATTCGACCATTTTCACACCCGAATTGCAGCAGCGGCTGCACGCACCAGATGCATAAGCTCATCTCCTTCCTCTGTTTTCATTCCACGGCCAATGGAGCAACCACAGGAAATCAATTCTTAAGTTCATCTCAAACACCCCAAAATCCCAATCCAACCACGCCCTAATGCATTCTTTCCATCCTCTTCTTCATCCTTCTTCCATTCAAATCATAGTGATATAGAGATAACCAAAAATTTCTAAAATTTTTTTTTTCTTCATGCTCCCCGATCCCTCTTCCTTCTTCAAGCAAATTCTCGATTTTTTTAAGCTAAGCATGTTAATTATTTTAATTTATGTAAAACCTTATTATAAGTTTATATTTATTATTCATTTACCCTTATTATAAGTTTATAAGATTATATGTATTTCATTCTCTTTGATTTTTGTCACCTTTATTATAAGTTTACATATGTTAATAATATCATTTCCTATTCATTTTAATTTTTCCTATTATATGCATAATCAATTTATTCTTACTTTCCAATTACTACTTTCACTAATCCATGAAATTTTCTAATGCTACATTTCATCCTATGTATTTATTTATATTTTTTTCTAGCTAATTCAAGCTAATATTGAATATTACTTTATTTGATTTACTTTTATGCTTATTTACGACATGGCATGATCACAAAGTTCCGGAGTGTTACAAATACAGAGAGGTGTCCTTTTGGCAAAGTTGCCTCATGTGCGTGACGTTGCCCGTTAAGAGTCGGAACGTCACATGGGCTTGTTTTCAATTTCTTTTAAGACAATTTAAAAATTCAAATAAACATTGCTTAAGTAATTGCATAAAAAAAATCAGAAATTGGAAATCTCGCAGTAAAATAAATTTTTCAAAAATTCGACTAAAATTGCATACTTCATAATATGAGATGATTTAAAGTTTATATCAAAACATAAAAATAGTTTAAGTCCCAAAATGAAAACACTCATTTACAAGTAAATTGTAAACCAAAACAAAATAAGTACATGTTTTGTCAGTTCAGATTACAACAAAAAGGAAACTCAAATCCAAAACCCATCAACCACTAAGTACGGTCCCCTCTACACTACTCAGACTGACTGGTGTTAATCACTATGCTCCACTTGTGTGAATACCTAAAGAATTAGGATTGGAGTAAGCTTGAAAGCCTAGTGGATCTTTCCTAAACATCACATGCATTATACAAATCAAAATTTAAAACATCACAAATATTTTTATACATTATGCATTTCAAACATTCATTTGGTTTTGGTTGAAATCTAAGATCGAAAGAGTGTTGAGATCATTCTCGGTATTCCCCGTGATCTGATCTAAAAATAGAAGGTCTAAAATTAATCACCTCTTAATATCACAGTCTATGAGAGAGTACTTCCTATAGCCTTGTACTAGCTCCCAAAGACTTTTAGCTGTCATAGGCAGCTCAGGGTTGGGAATACCTACAACCCGCTTTGTGGCTCGTCAATCTCAAATGGTGACATATAGGAGATGCCACTCAATCTGCTTCGGCTCTCCAATCTCACCGGTACATAGATTCTTAATAATCCTTCAATCTTATTTTAAATTTTGTTTCATATAAGTTCAATCATTCCCAAGTATTGCACAACACAATAGAGAATTAATCAAATTACGCATGCACTTAAATAGCAGTTCAAATAAACAATGAATATTATAAAAATGCAATATACATGGTAGTCAAATGAATAAACAATATTGTCTAATGCATTTCTTCTATTTATGCATGTCAAGAATTAATCATGCATGAAATGAAATAATTCATTATTCATCACACTATCATCCAAGCACACCAAACAAGTTCAACAAATTTCCTAATGAAATATTAATTAACCTAGAACTATTCAAACAAAAGTTTGAAATTTTAAATCTATATAATACGCATAAGCAAAGAAATCCTGCCCACCTGGATTTCTCAAATTTCCTTTGCTTCTGTTAGTCGCTAGAGTTCGTTCTAAAAATATCAATTTGTAACGAAAAATCATTATAATAATTTTTCTAAGCTTCTACTTCCTTAATTTTTAGCTAAAGAGACATGTAAGAATTTTCATGGTTTTTAAATAATTATTTCTAGCTAAACAAGATTGTTCCAACATTCCAATATTTGCATCGACATATTTAATAAAATAAAATTTCGATCTTTGAATTTTCACAACCCCCTAAACTTCAATATCACATTCCATTCACTTCCATTCTAGAATCGGTAGCATAATATAAAATTATCTCCAAGAGTAATAAGGTTTAAGATATCAAACCTTCAGCTAAAGCTCCCAAAATTCTCAATTTCTTGTTTCAAAGCTCTTTTGATATTTTAACCTATTCTCAAGATTTCAAACAATGCAATTTCTCCATTTAGCATTTTCTTCATCTTCAAAAATAAAAGAAATAAGTTCATACCTGATTTCTTTCAATTCTCTCATTCGAAGCCCTAAAATCAAAGTTTTATGGTTTGAACCTGCTTTGATCCATAATTTACTATTCAATTATTCAAAAACTTATAATAAAAGTAATTAAACCTTCTTTAAAAGAACAAAATAGAATTTATACCTTCCAACAGGTTTCTCCATTCAAAACCCTTCAAAATAAACTTCAATGTCTCGATCTATTGAAATTCTAATTACTGCTTTCAAAATAAATTTACATAACTAAAATACTAAAATTTATGATCTTATTGTAAGAAAACATGTGCACCTTGCTCAAAACAGTTTCGAGCATCGAAGCCTTCGAGTACACCCTCGCAACCTATTCTTCACAGATCTGATTTTTGAAATGAGGAGGAAATGTTCCGAATGGTTGTAAAACCCTTAGATCTTGGCTAAAAAAGTTTAGATACTAGTTTGGGTTGGATTTAGAGAAGTTTGGAGGAGCATCAATGACTATTTGCACACCCTGAACTAGATCTAGTGCATCGCTTTCTCGAATTTGAGCTCAAAATCGTGAATCCATCCATAGTCGTTTGTCTTCTCTTCTTCTTCACAAGGAATCTCGATCTTCCTCTTTCATTCATCCTCTCTGTGCAGGAATGACAGTCAAAACTATTGCGTCTTCCTTCGTCTTCTCCTTCACGCATGAATAGATGCACACACTACTCTTTTTCTTCTTCGTTTCAGTACAAATGCAATAGCAGATTTGAGCCATTTTTTGCATAGTCGTCTTTAGCTCACCCTCTCTACTCATCTTCTTCTTTGCGTGTGAACAACCCAAGCTGTAGATCTGTGTTCTTCACGCACCACGCAGCTGCTTCTTCACTGTTTTTCGCATAACCGAATGCACCAGCTAGGGCTTCATTCTTCACGCCCAAATCACAACAGCTAGCTACGATTTGTCTTCTCTATTCATGAATCAAAAAAAAGCACACTTCCCTTCTTCGTTCTTCTTCATCGTCTAAAAATGCAAATCTTCAACTACTTCCTCTTCTTGCCCTCGGTTCGCACAAATAAAGCATCGCTCCCCTATTTTTTTTCCATTTCTTCTCTCTTTGTTCCAACAACTTCTCCTATTCATTTTGTTGGCTCATCATCCTCCAACCAAACAAGACCCCAAGTCAATCTTTGCCCCAAAATCGCACAACACACAAACCCTTGAATTTGTTATTCTTCATTCTTGTCATTTGCCTAAGTCAAATCCCCTATTTTTCTTTCTTTTTTTTGTTTTTTCGTTCATGTTTCATGGTGCTTCCAGATTTTTCTTCTTTTTTTTTCAGCTAACCTTTGTTCTTGCCCTAAAATTTGAAAAGCAAGTGTTTCATCATTTTGTTCTTTGTTTCAATCAACCAATATTTGATTCTTGTTTTTCAAACCTAGATTTGAATTTTGATTTTTTATTGATTATTTTATATTTTAAAATTGTGTTTTTGACATGCACGCATTACAAAATTTTGAGTTGTTACATGGGGGTTGGGGTGTTACATGTTAAAAATAGTGAGCTCGATATCTATGTGAGCCCAGTGAGTGGCAACAATTATATCTACTTAAATTTAGCATTCTACATGCAATGCAACAGGCAACATTTCAAGCATTCAAACAAAATGTAACAATGCATAGCACGTAAAATCACTCATATAAAAATGTAGCAGTCTAATATTCCATGAAATATGCCATGTCGTATGTCATGATTCAAGGGTCCAGCATTTAAACTTGGCACCCTTCTTTCACTTTAAGGACCCTCTGGTCATATTGCCATTCCAGACGGATGTGACCATCGTCCAGGCCATACTGCAATATCAATTGACGATCGTGGCCCACCGACCAGGCCATATTATCATATCTCGACGATCATAGCCCACCAACTAGGTGGTAAAGTCGCAACTCACGAACCAATAGAGTGTACCATGCACCACTCTAAATATATCTATAGAGTGTACCAACGTACTACTCTTATCTCAGGACTCTACACCTTAAAACCTATCATCACTAGGCCACGTCAGCACATTTGAAGACTCGTTGATTAGTCCTATCTAAAAGCTATCATGATCTAATGTCTACACCTCGAAACCTCTCTTCATTAGGTCAGGTTGGCACATCTGAAGATCTGTCAATCAGCTCTATCTTAGAGTTGTCACAATCTATGTCTGCACCTCGGAACCTCTCATCTTGAGGCCAGGTTGGCACATCTGAAGATCTATCGATAAACTCTATCTTAGAACTATCACGATCCAATGTTCACACCTTAGAACCTCTCATCCTAAGGCCCGTTCAGCATATCTAAAGATCTATACTCGTATCTTAAGCCTCATCTCACCTAGAGTGGCACAGTGGCCAATGCTATTGAGCCAATATTATACTACATTTTGACACCTCACCCACACAAGGGGCTGACTGGATAGTGGGTTTTGTTCTTGGCAAGACTTGAACATAAATCTCCCAAGAGGCCTCGTCTCAATGCAATATACAATGCATGTGGCACACAAATATGCAACAACCATTAGTAAAATGAAAGATTAAATAAATACATCAAATTATTACTCACAAATTAGACTGATTGTCAACGCTCTCCTCGTCACTAGCCACATCTCCCAATATCGAGCCCAAATATCGAAAGCTCACACTGTTAACACGTGTTCTACTTATGGTATACACCACAAATTTGGTATGATATACAATAAATAGAAAAAATTAATTATTCCCTACATTACACATTTTTTTCATGTGAAGTAATTTATAATGTTGTACAAAATTAATTATAAATAATGTTATATTTATAACATTACTTAATTAATTATACAACATTATATATGTATATAATATTAATCTATACATTTTTTCCTCCAATTGCATAATTACAAATTTAATATACATATTGATCTCCAAAAATCTTAATTTTAGTATCATTGAGTTCAGAATTTTATTCTAGTCATTTTAGTAGCCGCCAACCAAAGTTTTAGTGTTAAGAGGTATACCTCGTCAACTTTCAATTATCATAAACATTCATAGGGTGTACATGGGTACAAATAATTTACATATCTATATTCTACTTGTTAATCTAAACACAATGATATATATATATTATATATTTTTAATCTAAAAAAAATACACTCTAATTTTGGGTCATACAATAAACTAACACATTTAACAAAAATTACACTAGAAAAAACTAAAATTTATAACTTCTATAACAATTCAGAATTAAAAAGGGATAAAAATAATATACCTAAAGTGTTGGATCCTCAAGAATAGTGACTTCCATTTTCTTCTCTTTTTTCTCTGGGAAAAGTTTTGGGGTGGGTCCCGCCCACATTAAATACCAAGATAATTGCTGACTTCCTTATCTTCCAAGTAATGTGATAAGCATCTTATCTAACCTCATTTATTATCTCTTAATTATCAACATTAATTTCTTTTCATTTTCTGCCCAATCCATTTCTCTCTCATTATTTATATATATATATATTGCTTCCATTATCCAACAACTCATCAATATTATCTACTCTATTTTATTTTTTCCACCACTAACAACAAATTACACATTTATCTCACCAACTTTGTCCACTAAATAGTGATTTTGATTTTATTTTAGTATTTGCTTTTCACCACCTATATATGTACCCATATATATAAATATATATACCTACATCAATATATGTATATGTATATATATGACAATTTATTTGTTTCATTCATCATTTTTACTTTCATCATTTTTTTCTTTTCCCAACCAAGCACATCATTTACCACATATATATATATATATATATGTGTGTGTGTGTGTGTGTGTGTGTGTGTGTACTTATGGCAATTAAGTCATTTCATCATCAAATAATCCCCCATTACATAATATTTACTTTTATTAATATTACATCATTAAGTATTTATTTTATTTTTTATTTAATACACGCATTAAATTATATAATACCCATAAAATTATGCATTTTTATTTATAATTCATTAATTGATACATGAAAATATATGTCAAACTCGTTGACTCAATGTCCAAAAATACATGTCGTTATAATCTCCCCTCCTTAGAAAAAAATTTGTTCTCGAAATTTACTAAAATAACAAAAATCAAGAAACAACTCTCATAATCTCAGGGAAGTAACTCATCATGTAGTCCTCTCGCTCCCAAGTGTCCTACTCGGCACTGTGAAACTACCAACGTACATGTACCATTGGCATCTCCTTGTTGTGCAATTTCTTCACGACTCAATCAATGATGGCTACCGGAGCCTCATTGTATGTACAATCCTCTTGCAACTCAACATGTCTCAAGTCAATCACGTGCGAGGGATCGGGATAATACTTCATCTATGTCGACACATGAAACATGTTATGTACTCCCACTAGCTGAGGTGGTAATGTCAATCGATAGGCAACAAGACCTATCCTCTTGAGAATCTCAAAAGGTCCAATGTATTGTAGAGCGAGTTTTCCTAAAATACCAAAACGAGTCTGCTTCTTCTAAGGGGAAATCCAAAGTAGCACATGAAGTCAAGGATCTTCTTCCAGTTATCCATATAATTCTTCTGTCGATCCTGAGCTTCCTTCATGTTCTAATGGATCTACTGAATCTTATCAGTTTGCTCCTGTACAAAAGTAGGGCCAAAAATCGTTGTGTCACCAATCTCGGCCCAACAAGCTGGCGATCAGCAAGGTCGACTATATAATGCCTCAAATGGCGCCATGCTGATACTCGCTGGTACTTGTTATTATATGCAAAATCACACAATGCTAAATGATCTTTCCACTATCACCAAAATCAAGGACACATGTTCAGAGCATATTGTCCAAAATATGGATCACTCTCTCAAACTAACCATCGATCTGTGGGTGAAAGGTTGTGTTCAAGTTTACTCTAGTCCCCAACTGACTTTGCATGTTGTGCCAAAAATAAGATGTAAATTGAGCATCTCTATCAGACACGATGGACACTGGGACCCCATGCAATCTCACAACCTCGCAGATATACAGTTGAATCAGCCTCTCAATCGAATTTCTAGTGTGAATTGGGAGGAAATGGACAGACTTAGTGAGTCTGTCCACAATGACCCAAATAGCATCATGTTTCCTTTGATTCCGGGGTAACCCCATCACAAAAACCATGTTAATATGCTCCCATTTTGTAACATCTCGAAAAGTTTATATGAAATTTGAATTTTTACTTAGAAAATTATACAGAATTGATGAATGAAGATTTTGGCAAGTCCTAGTTTACCCAAATGAGGAATAAAAATCAATTTAGTGAATTTTTGGAAGAAAAAATATGATAATAATGCATAAAATGGGATGTCATAGCCAAAAATACAAGGATATGTACAATTTTTTTATGAAAACAGGATTGGAAAGTCAATCGGGATCGAGATTTGACAAAAATTTGAAAAGAAAGCAAGAAATTCGGCTAAAAAATCAAAAAAATAAACTTAAAATGCATCCTACGATCCAAAAACAATCTGCCAAAATCCAACGAATGCGATTAAAGCCAAAACGAATGCTCGGGTGCACTGGATCATCAAGATCGAACGGCTAGAGATCCAAGTATGTGACTCGAGGACGATCGTGCGGATAAAACGAGATTCGTTGATCGCGAAATCAAATCCACACACCGTGATCGAGGATCATCAACGGTTGATATCGAAGCCATTTTGATTAGATCGCGATCGTTGATGCGCTTGAAGAAATCCAACGGCCGAGATCGAGAATTCGATTTCTGTTGATTAATTCGAGATCAATCCAACGACTCTGATCGAACCCGAACGCGTGTTTCAAGGAAAATCCTACGAATCAGATTAACGGATCCGAAAAATTAAAAGAAAATTTCTGAAAAATAAAGAAAAATATGGAAAAAATCTAAAAATTTTGAAAAATAGATTCTAAATTCCAAAAATTATTTCTAAAATTCGAAAAAAATCCTAAAAATACTCATTCTCCTCTAAAAATTAGAAAGTACTAAATTGTAGACTAATTAGGTGTTTTACTCCAAGAACAATTTAAAACTTTCTAATTTTCTCCCTTGGAAAACCTATATAAAAACCCCCTAGGCTCATAATTTCATTCATTCTAAAAAAAAAAAAAGAATTGAATGCTTCTGTCGTTTTCTCAAAGCCTTCTTTTTTGCACCTTTCCATCTTTCCTTTCTTGTGTGTGTGAGAAGCTCTCGAATTGGAAAATTAAATTGGGCGATCTTCATGGGCATTAGTACATGGGAGGAATTGCTGTCGAAATTCAGGAAAAAAGCGTCACAAGGTGGAAGTGATTTCTAGAACACCCTTCTGTTCTTATTTAAATTCATAGCATGCTCATTGTTGTGTGTTTTTCATTGAATTCAAAGATTTTCAACTTCAGTTTTAGAATTTTAAATATTTATTTCAGTATTTCAGTTTTGATTCATGTTTGAGAAATCATATCATCCATGCCATGTTAATATCATGCTTAGGCTTTTAAATTAAAGTATGATACATGTTTTATGAGTGTATTATGAATTGGCTAGGTATATTCTGAATTTAAGTTTGATTTTATATTCTGAAGTTTATTTTATGAGATCATGATATGAGAATTAATCAAAGATGATGGAGATAATAACCACATACCATCATAGTGGTCATGGAGACACTATGGATGTTCTTTTCATATGATTAATTCATATGGTTTTAAAACCAAAGTACTTGGTTGGTGGGTAAGTTCCCTCAAAGTCCAAAAGTCCAATAAAATTGGCTAAGAAAAGCTATATTTCACTCTAAGGAGGTACTTTGTTAAGAACATCAAGGGATTAAAGGCCCTTTTCGTCTGAGACTCGACTTAAACAAATTGTTGTTTGAAATGCCTAATGATTGCAAGTGTTTGAATTATGATTGTGTTATGAGTTTGAATATGAAAGATGGTTGTTTGAAAAGGATCCACTGGGCTATGTGCTCACTTTTCCTTTCTTATTTTTCAAGAACATGAACCCATGGAGCTATTGAAAATAGATAGTTTCTTAAAAAAAATTTACAAGTATTATATTTTTTTTCTATTTTTAGGGCATGTTGCCCAAAGTTTTTATGTTTTTCTACTGAAAAGTATTTTGAAGTCTTCCACTGTAATTATTAGTTTTTTTAGATTTTAGTACTCTCAATTTCTATTATGAATAAAATAGTTTGAATTTCTTTATCTCTTTTAATTTGCCTTGATTTTATTGAAAGTTTTGTATTCTTGAACTTTATACAAAGGCATGAGATATTGAAAAGAAAAGAACAAGTGTGTGTCACTTGTAATGTAGCACCGGCCCGACCTGCCATTTTGTTAAATCCACTGTCAAGAGAACGATGGCAATGTACACTGCTTAAAAGATACGGGGGTTGGGGTGTTACACATTTCCACTCCGGAATAGCCAAGGATTGTAATAAACTACCGAGTCTCTAGTGCTCAACCTGAACCTGCTGGCACGTGTCATATCTCTACACAAAGGTTGCAATATCTCGTTTCATCCCTAGCCATCAATAAGTGTGTCGAGCATCCTGATACATCTTATTGGTGCCTAGATGAACAATATACCGCTAATGATGCAGCTCTGCTAGTTCTCTCTATCTCAGGTAAGGATCAGCTAGCACCCACAATTGTCTCTTAAACTTTAATGCACCATCAGTGTCAATCAACCACTCCACATGAGAAGTGTCATCTGCCCACTCCCAGAACATTTCATAATCAACACCACGAGTTTACACCTCCATGATCTCAACGAACAAAATCGGCTGAGCTCTCATCTGTGCATTGACTCTGGTTTCAGTCAAAGTTTCGTGGATACTCATCGTTGTCACAAAATCAATCATCCTCCACTCCTGAGACATATGTCTAGCCATACAGGCAGTCTTGACCCGTTTCCTACTAAGTGCATCAACCACAACGTTAGCCTTCCCAAGATGGTATTCAATACTAAAGTTATAATCCTTCAACAATTCCATCCACCTCCTCTACCTCATATTAAGATCTTTGAGAAAAGAGATACTTGAGGCTTTTGTGATCCGAATACAACGTGAATTGTTCACCATAAAGATAATGCTGCCAAATCTTGAGTGCAAAAACAATAGTTGCTAGTTCTAGATCATGCACAAGACATTCTTCTCATGAACCTTTAACTATTTGAAAGCATACGCTATCACCTTGTCATTTTGCATCAACACACAATCAAAGCCTGATCCTGATGCATTAGTAAAAATCACCAACTCTTTATCTGGTTCAGGCAAAAAAAAAAAAGAACTGGCACAACTATCAACCTTTGTTTAAGCTCTAGAAAGGCATGCTCACAATTATCATTCCATACAAAAGGTACATTCTTCTAGGTCAACTTACTCCTCGGTGATGTGATGCGGGAGAAATTCTATACAAATCTTCGATAGTAACCTTCTAAACCCAGAAAACTATGAATCTCAGTCACCGTGGTAAGTTTAGGCCAATCAACAATCGCTTCGACCTTGGCTAGATCAACAAAGATACCTTTGACTCCGACCATATGACCCAAAAACTTAACCTCTATCAACCAAAAGTCACACTTACTTAGCTTTACATACAAGTGATGTTCCTTCAAAGTTTATAAGACTACTTTGAGATGTTGTTCATGATCCTCTCTTGACCTCGAGTAAACTAGAATATCATCAATGAATATTATCACAAACTAATCAAGATAAGGCCTAAACACTTGTTGCATCAAGTCCATGAACATTGTTGGGGCATTCGTTATGCCAAATGGCATAACTAGGAACTCATAGTGCCCATAACAAGTCCAAAAAGTCATCTTTGGTACATCCTCTTCCCTAACATGTAACTGATGGTACCCTAAATGCAAATCAATCTTTGAGAATATTCTAAAACCCTTCAGCTAATCAAACAAATCATCAATCCAAGGGAAAGGGTATTTATTCTTCAGAGTCACCCTATTCAACTGTCTACAGTCGATGCACAATTGGAGACTCTCATATTTCTTCTTTACAAACAACACAAGAGCTCCCCACCCCAGGGTGACATGCTAGGTCAAATAAAACCCTTGCCTAGTAATTCTTCTAGTTGAACTTTCAACTCCTACAACTCCTTAGGTGCCATATGATAAGGAGCTATTGAGATTGGCTCCATCCCTAAAACCAACTTAATGACAAAATCGATCTCTCGCTTAGGAGGCAAGCTAAGTAGATCATCAAGGAACACCTCGGGGAGCTCACATACCATAGGAATATCCCCCAAGTCTCGGCTTGGAAGGTTCACCAATATCTGCGACAACCACACTCAATGAAGCACACATCTCTTCTGGTGTCGTTAATCTGCCTTGGGTGCTATGTTTATCTGAACTTCTACCCTGGAATACAACTACAGGCTGATTGGGGATCTGAAATACTATACGCTTAGTGTAACAATCAACATAAGCATGATAAGCAGCTAGCCAATCCATGCCTAGAATGGTATAAAACTCCAAAAATCCTAGTACCCGTAGATCTACCACTGTCTCTAAGTCACCAACACGAATCACACAATGCTCACAGATCATATTGGGGTAAATACGTTCCCCAACGGCAGTCCTTAATATTAGCCAAATTGTAATACCTCATAATTTAGAATAAATAAACAAGAATTTTTGTCAATTAATTTATCCAATAGTATATGTATAAAGAATTATGGACCATTATTGAATTAATGATCCAGGTA
>JAJIYU010002024.1:0-32418 GCA_030144865.1 Tinospora cordifolia | reverse complement strand
GGGAGGGAGGGGAGGAGGGGGGGGGGGGGGGGGGGGGGGGGGGGGGGGGGGGGGGGGGGGGGGGGGGGGGGGGAGGGAGGGAGGGAGATGTTTGTTGGAGTTGCTCGTTGAAGTCTTGGACATGTTTGTTGGAGCCACTAGCTCGACTTTGAGAATGTTTCAAATGGTGTTGGTGGTTGATTAGGTTTATGTTACAATTTTTAAAAAAATAAAATTAATTAGAAGCCCTTCAATTAATTTGAATTCGTAAAGATGCTCCCTAGCGCCTAGACCACGATCTAGGTACTAAGGGGGCCTGGGCATTGCCTAGGTAGCACCTTGATAGCACTAATTCAAACCTTATTTATGTTCAGTTGAGTACTCAACTTGATGTATTTAACCAATCTGAATATTTTATATACAAAATTTTAATAATTGCGATCATGAGTTGTGCTTATTAAGAAAACAAGGACGTGCCTAGTACATGAGGCTCCTGCCATTGCAAGGTCTAAGAAGGGACAATGTCCATATCCTCACTTCCATAAAGGACGGGCTGTTTCCAATGGATACTTTGTCCATGTCACAATTTTTGTACTTTTTAAGCACATAGTATTATGTTTGTAAGAAAAGGGTTGAACATTTTTGTCAATTTTCAATCCAAGCAAGGTACAATAATTTGTCTTTAAATCTTGTATCAAACTTGTAAGGAACATTATAAATCTATTTCTCTTTTCACCTTATTTAGATAGTTCGTTGATTCTTTGTGATGTAAATTTTCATATGCAACTCTCGTACATGCAGAACGCAACTTGTAGATATCCTGGATAATCTCAAAGAAAAGCCTGATGTTGGGACATTATTATTGGTAAGTATTTTACACTTAGAATTGCTATATGCATGTGCTTCACATAATTTTGTGTGCTGAGCATTGTTCGGTCTGCTTAGGGAAAACACTGGGAAAAAAAAAATGCAATATCAGCATGTCAATAAGACCTAGTTCTAGTATCTACTATGGCACCATGATATTGGATGTTGTATCTCCTTTGTTAATTATGACGAGGCACACTTTTGAAAGTGCAAACCCTACTGAAGTTTCGTCATCTTACCATCAAGGAAAGTCTTAGAGGTTGGGCCTTACGAACTCATTGCGTGCTCCCTTAAATATGGACATTACTATGTCTTGTATAAATATTTTTATTCAGCATGCCCTGAGGATTCTGACATATCTGGAGTTCCTAAAAACATTTGTGGCTGTGCAAATACTGAACCTGGCACTTATTCATCTTTAATAAGTTTTGATTGTTAATAAAACTCTTTGCAAACCGACAATAGCCCTTCATTTTACTGTGATAATTTAAGTGTTAGTGAATGTTTGCAGGCACTGCAGAGGACTCTCGAATTTGAGGAGGAGTTGGCTGAAAAATTTAGTGGAGGCTCGCGAAGTAGGGAAACTGAGGGTAACATTGAAGAAATTGACAAAGTGGAGAATCATGGTCAAACTGTTCTAGATATCCGGAAAAAGTATGAAAAAAAGCTGGCTGCAAACCATGGAAATGGAAATGAAGTATGCACGATCATGGCTTAAAACATTTAAAATAGTATTTGTTGTCTTTGTTTTTGTCCTTGTTTCACTCAAAAAAGAAAATAGAATTATAATTGTTCTATTAGTTCTTCAGGTCTTTTCATGATGTTAAATTGTTATGACAGGAAAAGAATGGGCATAAAGCTTTGTCAGTGCCTGGAGCTGGGGTATGCTTCTTTCCTATTGCTCTGAAGTCTGAACTTGTTCTTACCTGATAATTTTGTTTGAAGCTGTTTGCCTCACTCTTTTGGTTTCTATACAATACTATGTACCTATATTATGCTGTGCTCAACCTGAATGAATCTCTGATTCATCATTCTGTTTTATCTTCTTGTACTTCTAAATTCCCATAGTGGTAAAGGTCTGTTGATCATGGCACAATTTTTTTCCTAACTTTCTTAGCAACTTCTATTATCATCTCATCCCTGCATGCATCTGCGATTCATCATGCTGTAGTCGCCTTCTGACTTCTAAATTCCTTGTTGGTGAAGAAGGTCGTCTGATCATGGCACACTTTTCTTTTGTTTTTTTTGTTTCCCTGACTTTCTTAGTAACTTCTATTATCATCCCGTTGATCACAACTCATGCCCATCTAATTGCTCGTAGTTATGAGAGACTTACACCTGCAGGTGCTGTTTTATTGTTGTGCCATATATATATATATATGTATGTATGTATGCATGCATGTATGTATTCTTGTTATAATAACTTGCTAATTAGTCAAGGTTTCATCCAATAATGGTAGCTGCTAAAAGTGCATCTCTCTCTTTGTTTTGGCAGTTCAACTTTCGTGGCATTATTTCTTCATGCTTTGAACCTCACCTCACAGTGTACGTGGAGCTGGAAGAGAAAACTCTGATGGAAAGTCTGGAAAAACTTGTTCAGGTATCTTACGGACTAGGACATCAGAAATTTTCTTCTATTATTGATTCTACCAATTCATACCTAATTATTTATTGGCAGGAAGAAACCTGGGAAATTGAGGAGGGAAGCCAGACAAATATTTTGTCCAGTAGCATGCAGGTAATATTAGACAAGCTTAACATTATTGGATTGCTCGGATCTCAGTCATGGTCATTTTCTTTCATCACACTTTTTTTGTTTTTTGTAAAATAAATTATAATTGGCAAAAAATTAGACTCTTTGACTGAGCCTGCTGAATGGTCCTATCCCCCTCAATAAGTGTAGGTTCGATGCAGTGTGATGCTTCTTTGTTTTTTCCTCAGATTGCAAAGGAGCACTCTAATGACACATCTACTAATCGACAACAGTCATAGCTCCTAAGAACTGCTGGCCATTTTTAGCCATCAAAACCAGTATTACTGCAGTATGCTCTTTGAAATCTTGCTCCAGAAAACTGGAAGTGCTTTAAATTTTGAAGTCTATCTAATCAAATGCAGCCCCATCCATAATTACTTAGTGATTGCATTCTGAAAAAGTTTTACTGTCCAATTGAAATGTTGCACAATATACAGCAGCATACTCTTTGAATCTTGCCACCAAAAGCTGGAAGTGCTTGAATATCCAAAATCTATCTTTTCTTTTGCAACTTTTTTTCCTCTTATTTTAGTCAATTGGAGACTGCTTTCCGAAATAGTTACAGTGATTCACATTGTTAGTGGATGTAATGCTGCTGTATATTATTTTGCATCTTTTTCCTTCACATTGTTAGTGGATGTAATGCTGCTGTATATTATTTTGCATCTTTTTCCTTGAAAGTTTGTATGTATCAACCCATCTGTTCTATTTTGCATACCATGGCTGTTCTAAACTAAATATGCATGTACCAAGTCAGCATCCTAATATAATAATATTTTTTTTCTGAGTTGTATGCATTATTTTTATTTTATAGGTGTTCTTGATTGTCAGAAGAAGCTTAAAGAGATGTAGTGCTTTGACAAAGAACCAGACATTATTTAATTTGTTCAAGGTACAATGTTAACCTGGTTAGATTCTGTTTGGAGGTACATGTAGCACTTGAGAGACTATAATCCCTGCATGTGTTCTGCATACATATTCCCATGGCAATAGTATTAGCTTATGTTGTTCCATCTTGGTTGATAAGCATGTTAATGGTACAGTCCATGCAACTACAAAGGGGTAGAAAATTGAATACATTTCTTCTTTGTTTCACATCAACCTGGTTTCTATTTTTCCAGTTTTACTTGTCAATGTACTCGACTTTCTTATGGTTTCTCTTCACTTCTGCCATTCCTGGAAGCAAGAGAGTTTTTAAACTCAATAATCGATCCTATTGTTAGGTGTTTCAAAAAATTCTCAAAGCATATGCTACAAAACTCTTTGCTAAATTGCCCAAAGGGGGTACGGGGATTGTAGCAGCTGCGACTGGTACAGATGGACAAATCAAGGTATTCGTGATCATATGTTCTTCTGAAGCTAGGATGAATCTATGCCCTCATTCAGTTCACTGACATTAATTAGTGTTCTCTCTAATTATTTGATTATGTATTGCAGACATCTGATAGGGATGAGAGGTTGATTTGCTACATTGTTAATACGGCAGAATACTGCCATCAAACGGTCAGTTGCTTCCTGGATTTACTACTCCTAATGGAAATATGTGCAAATGAAACATGTAGCTTTATATGCTTTAAAAAAAAAAAAAATTAAAAAACTATTCTGAAGAAGGCATCAAATTTTCATGACTTGTAAGTGCAATAGATTTCTTGCAAGGAAAGAGGAACAGCATGTAAAACAGTTATAAGTGTCACGCAAGTCTCATGTGTTTGATCAGTTTCATTTATTTAGAAGAATTCTTACACCTGAATATGACTGTAGCTTTAACCATATGTTGATAATCCATGGAGAGAGACCAGAATATTAACCCCTTTTTCTCTTTAATCAGTCTGGTGAACTTGCTGATAACGTGTCCAAAATGATTGATTCTCAATTTGTTGACAAAGTGGATATGTCAGAAGTTCAGGTATTTCTTTCATTTCCCAACAGTATTATCTTCTCTATATATATGTAGATAAACTTCTATTCATTATTTTTGAATTTCTATCTGCAGGATGAATTCTCTGCAGTGATCACGAAAGCATTAATGACACTAGTACATGGTTTGGAAACGAAATTTGATGCTGAAATGGCTGCCATGACTCGTGTACCATGGGGTACACTTGAAAGTGTTGGTGATCAATCAGAGTAGAATCTCCCTTTTGCCTATTCATCGTAGTATTACCTAATCATATTATGTAATTCTTTAACCATCTCAATAAAATAAATGGTTCTGTTCCTGCAGGTATGTCAATGGAATAAATTCAATCCTTGCTAGCAGTATTCCTGTTCTTGGAAGCCTACTATCTCCTATTTACTTTCAATTTTTCTTAGACAAGGTACTGATAAATAGAGCTGCTGCAACCATCACTTCATTTTATTTTATTTTGATTTTTGTTACTTTTAAAGTTTAATATTTCTGTCAAAGAAGTTTGAGAACTACATATATAGATATGTGGCAACCAAATATAGTATGAATCCCCTGAAATGCAATGTTACTTGGTTTAGTCCAATGCCTCAAGTTTTCAAGATTTGAAATATATTTATTGATAGTTTATGGCTGAAATCCTTTTCTGAAGGAGCTGTGGAAGACTCCAGTGCCCTCTAAGGTTAAGTTCCTGGCTTGGGTGGTGGATAGGAGAAAAGTCAATGTGGGGGATTTGCTTCAAAGGCGGTGTGCGAGTTACTATTTTTCTCCCATGTGTTGTATGTAAGGCAGAGGGGTAGTCAGTGGATCATGTTTTCCTTCATTGTCCTGTAGCATCTTTTGTATGGGTATGTTGGTGGGCCAATTTCCGTTCTCCCTAGAGAGGGGGAGCAGTGAGTCTTCTAGTTGTGCTTGTCCTTATTGGGAGGATGTCGATAAGAGATGTAGGTCTTATTGGATGGTGGCAAGCCTTGCAGTGGTGTGGTGCTTGTGGAAGGAGAGAAATGACAGGATTTTTTAAGACAAATGTAGCTCCCCTAGGGATGTATGGGAGGCGTCTCTTTCTCTTGCGTCATTTTGGATTAGCAATTGTTCCCTGTCTAAAGGCTATTCCATGTCAGAATGGATGCGTGGGTGGGGTAATATTTTGTAGTCTGGGGCTGTCTTGGGGTGGCATTCCGTAGTGGTGGCCCCTAGCTTGTATAGTTCTCTTTATTTATATAATATCATTATTGGTTTCTTTTTTTAAAAAAACGTTTGTCTGATTTACACCTTCAGCATTCATGTTTGCCTACTATTGTTTTGTGTCCTGTGTGTTACCAACCTTATGCGTATAGATTGCAGAGATGCATGAAGATTATAGGAATTTGATCACAGTTACAGCAGCAAAGCCGGGGAATGCAAAAAATCTCAATTGTTTTTTTTTTTAATTTTTATTTTTTAAATTGCAATTTCTCTATTTGACTCTTAATTGAGGATAAAAGTTGCAGTCCATATTTGGCATGGGAGTAAATGGTACCTTGTGGTTGTTCAATTGACCTCCAAGTTACAATTTAGAGCTAAATCATATGTTCTGTAATGCTTGGTCTTCAATAGTCTATTATGTTATTGAGCACTTCTTCCATCTATTTGTGATTAGATTATGCATTAAAAGTTGGCTTATATTCCAAGTTACAAACTCTGGCCGTTTAATTTTAAAATTGACTTTTTGTGGTCCAAGTAACCTTGATTGTTGAAACAAAATGTTTATGTGCCTGAAAATAACAAAATCTTGAAAAATCTCATGTAAAAAGTGTAGATCTTGGTAATTTCACTTACTTTGCATTTTTTTAAATACCTTTTTGTGAGTTGAGAATAAATAGCTTTTCTTAATGCAATATTTTAGCTTTTCAAAATGTATGAACCTCAAGAGTCAAGTCATTCTTCTCTTGCTTTTGCTTTTTGCTTTTGCATTTTGACCTTTTATTTTTGGATTTGGTCTATCTAGCATGTAATCAAATAACCAACCCAACTTGACTAAGAAATCCTCCAACTATGTGGGGTAAGGGTGCTTCTTTTACTTTGCTTTATCAAGGTTGAGTTGGTTGATATATTATGAGTAATATTTTTGTTAAATTGTTGTTGTCCATGTTAGTTAAGTCTTCCTTGATGTCACGACAGGTGACCGAATTTCTCACCGCAAACGCCAATCGAACACGGGGTTGGTGATTTGCAATCTGGGTTCATGCACTGCAATTGGGGTTCACTGCCCAACAATTACCCCTCCTTCTCGTGGTGCACCAAGGTCCGACCTTGATCTCAGCAAACTAACTTGATTTCTCTCGTTCAACAACCCACTTCAAGTTTAAATACTCGAAAATGACCGGCAGAATATGAACTTCACTCGTTCGTTACTCGTGGGGCTGATTGGCGCGGCAACCACCACGCTACGCTCCGGTAAACAATAAGAACAAGCAATAGAACGCAAGACAACTCAATGACACACGAGAATTAGGCGAAGGAACTTTTATTCACCATGTAACTATTACAAAATGATTACACTTGAATCTCTATGGACTAATGGACTCGGACGGAATTGCTCAACAATGAGGGTCCTCCTCTATTTATAGCCTACCAAACTAGCTATGTACAATAGGTGGTTACCGTAACTTTATCCACGTCATCCATGTTCCCTTGAAGGTTCTCCAACAGATGCCTTGGCTTAATCCAGCACGTGTCCCACGTTCCCATTGACTGAGTCGTGTGTTCTAGCCACTAGGAACACCTTGACACGTTCTCCATGCGTGCCAATACCGGTTTGGGTCGCTTGCACCATAATGCCCGCCATTGATGCCACGTACAGCTTCTTACTCTGTTCAGCAACTGATTCTCGGTTCCACCTTCAAGGTTCTAGGTCATGTGTCTCCCAACTTGTCTATGTGCCTACATCCGATGTGCTCGTGCTCCGCAATATCAGGGATATCGTTCCACGCTATGTGTTCTATGCTCCTGATTATGCATCCCGAGATCTTAAGGTCACGTGTTCCATGTCGTTGCTGACTACTAGCCTACCTGGTATGCAGTTGCAATGACTAGTACACCTGGCCCACGCGTCCCAGCACACATAAGCCACCTGGCACCAGCATGTGCCCTGTTATTTCGGCCACTCCTTGTAATTGAACCTGAGTGCCTAGCACACTCAGTCACCACGTTGTCTGCAACGGTTGTCGCAAACGTCCCCACGTCCAGGTCATCCCCATGATTTGCAATATGGGGTTGAGTAGTTATCGATCGCTAGCTCACTGATAAACGACTCGTTCATGTGCCCTGGTCATGTGCCCGTGACCATGAGCAATCTGTCTCTGTCATGTGTTGGTATTCATGAGCACCCGTCTCGGTCATGTGCTTTGTTCATGCACCCACAAGCAACCTGTATGCATGTCTTAGTTATGCTTTGCTGATCCGTTAGCATGTGCCTTCCAAGGCACGGTTCATCACCTTAGTCGTCCCGATGAGCCATCTATGATTCTTGACTTGGTCATTTCCCCCTCTCTTAGGCAATGACCGTTCCTTCAATGTTTCTCAACGACAAGGGGGTAACACTTGACCTCTATCTCATCTCTTCTAAACAAATCTTGTTTTGAGCTACACGAATCTACCTTCTTTACTCTGGCATATTAGGATCCAAGTTGGCAGTTTAGTGTTTGGTAGTTAATTTTTTGCTATTTTAGGTCTTTCTCTGCCTTTTTAATTAGCTTTAATTGTCAATATGTTTTTCTTCCTAAATGTATATGCGTATATAATGGTCTTCGTTGTATATGTCCTAACCATCTTAATTGATCTTTTTGTCATTTTTATTGAAGGAGAGCTACTCGTAACATGTCTTAAATATGGTGTTGGAGCAAAATTTAACCAGCACTAGGATATGATGAGGCGGAGAATACACCGCCAACTTGGATGGGAATTGCCGCTCAAATCACAAGGGGAAAGTGGCTACCATTAGGAACACTAGTGCATTGCACTCCAAGGACCCTCTAATGCCTAAGTGAAATGAGCTCGAGAAGTAGATAATCTGAAAGGATGAGTTGACTTGAGCATAAAGAGAAATTTGATACCTTAGTTTTGGCGGAGTGACTTATTTATAGAGCTTTGAAAGTCCTGGCCATAGTATTTGTGTTTGGGTTGAATTAGGCACTTGAAAATTAGGATATCTCCATAGGATTCTCCTATTGAACCAAATTTCATAAGATATCCCAAAATCCTGAAAATATAGGTAGAAACCTTGTTGTCGCCTTGCATTCTTGCTTTCTTTGTATCTTCGTGTTGAGGTCATTCCATTTGTTTGATTTTGTGTAGATGAGGTACTTGGTTTAACATGAACCATTAGCTTTAGAATTGCTCTCTAACACTAGGTCATAGTATATTTTATCTTGTCTAGCTTATTAGTGCTCGAAGTTGCTTGTTGTTGCTCCGCTTTAGCACGTGCCCATCTTGGTTTTCAGTCTTGGGCTATATCTTTCTTGTTGCCAATTGAATGCCATGTGGGAGTTTCCCTAGTTAGAGTCAAGCCAGATTGACTAGGTTGGAAACTTGGAATATGGTCCAACTTGAACCCTCCACTCCCCCAGTATTGTCTTAATGTCTTCATCTTAGGTGGAAAATGACTAGCAAAAGATGCCGAGTTGGGTAGAAAATGCGTAGAGTGATCATACTTTTGTGAGGTCAATAAGGAATGGCTGTTTTTTCGAGCTCATCACAAATTATATGAGGTCAGTGAGGGTTGGTCATCCTCTTGGCCTCATCTTGGTGTTTGTTGAAGACAGCTTAGCCTTGTGAAGTTGAGGAAAAATGATCAACCTGCCAAGCTTGTGGTTTTCTTGATCGCCATTTTGTTCTTTGCGTATTATGAAGTGAGTGGATCGCAGTTGGCAAGGAAAGCTCATCTTGCATAGTCCTTGTAGTTTTCCTTCCTCTATGCATTGAGTGAGGCCAATAGAGCATGATCCTCCTTTTAGGAACTTAGTCCTTCCCTAGAGTTGCAATTTTACAAGTAGAAGCCCACAATGTACACTGGGAATAATCATTGGTAAAAACATGATTTGAAATTGGGAAAGAGGCAATAATTTATTGGATTTGATAAAAGACTATAAAGTGAACTTACATACCAAGTGGCTACAATTGATGAAAGTCAAAAAGATAAAAATAGTTGTTGCCACACTAGCTGCTACTCCCATTATTCCATTCACGTGTTGACAGTCTATCTCAGTACATTATTTGGTCTTCCACAGTGATTGGACTCTTTATGAGAAGTGGTTTTTGCTTCACGACAGCCATGTAGCAACCTCTGAATTTCTCATGTTTTTTTTAAAAAAAGAAACAACTATTCCATTGATAAAATAATATAATTACATGCATGGTATGGCCCCCTACAAGACATACGCACCCCACAAAATTGCCCCAACCCAACTATAAGACGTCATCCCACCCTTTTAACGAATCCGACACTGAGTATCCTAGAGAAAGAACAATTACTAATCCAAAAAGAAGCAAGAGATTGAGATTCTTCCCAGATCTCATTAGGAAGAAGGTATTTATTTTTGAAAATCCTTGCATTTATCTTCTTCCACAAGCATTGAACCACCGCCAAACTAACCACCACTCAATGGGCCCTCCACTTCTTGTCGACTCCCTCCCAAAATAGGCAGACACAAAATGGAGAATCCTGCTTGATACCCTCAGGGAATATAGGAAAATGCCTTCTCCACCTTTTCCAAATGTTAGTTGCATAAGGACATTACATAAACAAGTGAGCCACAAACTCTCCACTTTGTTTACATAAAAAGGAGCATGATAGGGACAAGTAATATCTCGGAAACCTCGTTTGAACCATGTCAATCGTGTTGATTTTCTCTTTAACACTACGCATGCAAGAAACTTTATTTTGGAAGGAACAAGAGCCTTCCAAATCTCCCTTAATATTGGGGAGGAATGAAATGTTGGATCATCGAGCAAGCAAGAAAGGAAAGATTTTGAGGGAATTCACTTGAACTCTCTTTAATCCATACAATTCACCTGAGGAGAATTCACTTGACTTCTCTAGAGTTTTTTTGAACGACACCTTTTTCTCGCTGTTTTAGGAATTTCATGGATAGTTGACATATTAAGACAATGACCTATAGAATATAGATTATCCAACAATGGTATGTCTATAAGCATTATAGACTACTAATTGTGACCTTATGGTCGTTGTCTCCTACCATGACTGGCAAGATTATGCTTCCTTCAAGCATGAAACTATCCTCGACAAAGCCAATGAGGGGAACTTCCATTGGGGTAAGTTTATCTTTTGACTTTCTCAGCTTCTTTATGTAGAATAAAATAAAATATCTACAAATATACTGTTGTCAACTAGCATGTGCCTTGCGTCATAATCAACATCTATCAGGGTGATGACAAGTGCATCCGAATGAGGTTGGATGATTTAATCTGCTCATCTTTTGTGAAAGTAATAGCAAAGTTAGACTTTCTTTGCTTTCCTTGGCATGTCTTGATATTCCATAAATATACATGTGCTTGCCGCACATATGCTTTGCTGGCTCGGTTTCCTTTCTATTGGTTGCCCATTAACATGAATGAATTCTCTTAATGGCATCGATGAATCAAGGTCTCAATTTCTTCTTGAAAGTTATGCAATTGATTAATGTCATGACTGTGATCACGGTGATATTTGCAGTATTTTTGCCTATCTTCTAGCTAAGGTGAATCCTTCATTTTCTTTGGCAAATGGACATAATCTTGATTTTGAATTTTCATTAGAATTTGTTCTTGGGACATGTTTAGGGTTGTATAAATCATATTTACACTGTGGAGTATCTTGTTGCTCCTTGTTTTTGCGTCTTTGGCCAATGGATATAATCTCGATTTTGAATTGTCATTATAATTCATTGTTGAGACTTGTTAAGAGGTGTATTATTTTATATTTACACTTGGAGTCATCTTGTTGCTCCTCATTTCTTTGTGTTGGAGTATTTCTACTTCCTGCATCAAACATCCTGTTGAGGCTTGTAATCATCATCTTGCCTCCACTTTTGATCCTTCTTTTTGTTCCTTTGAGGATAATCATTTTCATCTTGCTTTGCCTCCACCAATTCTTCAATGTTAATGTATTTTTTTACCTTCGTATGATGTTCTTCCCAAGTGTTTGCTTCCTTCTTGCTAAGGAAATAATGGAGCTTTTAGGTTTTCAGCATAGATTTAGTGGTTGGTATATGGCAGCTTGATTGTTGACTTCCTCATCAATCTTGATTTTTGCACATTGTCAAAGCACAATAAGTAATCTTGCAAACCTCTTCTTTGCATTGCCAAACGACAAAGAGGCCATTTGACCTCTTCTAGAGATCTTTTCTTACTCCAAAGTGTGATAAGAACAAATGAGCTAGATGCCTGAATGATTGTAGACTTCTTAATTTTCAATTGCTGGTACCACTTCCTTGCTAGACCACTAAGAGTAATTAGGAACCCTTTATGCATAGTTATGTTGTTATAGCCCTTAAATGCCGTCCATGGTGTGTGGTTCTCAATATGCTCTTGAGGATCAGTCTTCGCCCGATAAGTCCTCACTTGGTTGTCTCTACACAGTTAGTCAAGGGGCACTCAACAAAATGATGAGCAAATGGAGACACGAGCTGTTTGTATTCTTGGTAAAATTTTACTTATTCCTTGTCATTCCTAGAATTTTCAGCCTTCCCTCTTAGTTGCCAAGCTTGATCATAAGATATCACTTTCTCCTGTTAACAAAAGATAGAACTTTAGCCAGGACTCCTAATTTTATGCACAAAGTATTTGATTGAAGTGTGGTTGATTTGGAAGTGGCTGGATAGTGTGCAGACACGAGGATCTCCATTTGATAGTGCCCTTTTTCCTAAAATCACATTGTTTGACTTGGGAGGCACTATGCCTGGTGGGATTACGTTCATGGTGGTGAACAAACTGACGATGGGGAAATTCGGCGAGGTCGATGTGATCTTAGGTCAATAGTGCCGTACTAGGCACGATGGTTGGTTTGCCCAACCTGGCTGTGATGGTAGCAATGACTATTTCTTCAAGGGGAAATTCTTTGGTTCGAGCTCCTTCTATGTTGGTGCATATGATGGGATGGAAGTTGTCACCTGTGAGAGCTCTTCGATTCGGTATCAGTTGATGTTCTATTGATGGCATGTTATAATTTGCCGAATATGATGCAAGCTTAACACGCAACATCGGAAGAACATTTTGAGTAACAATTGTTGCTTCATTACCACTTCAATGTAGCTTCCAGTTTCTTTTCTACAACCATTATGATAGGTTTTAATTTCTCTGTTGAAGACTTCTTGGGTGGTCGTCCTCATCAAACGTCGGAGGTGCCTTATGGATGGTCTCAATGGGGATGATGTCTCCTGTAGGATGGTCATTGCCATCAGAACTCATGGTGACTTACAAGCAGCTTTCTTTGCCTTTTCCATAGATGATGTCAAATGTTAGAGCATAATTTGATCAACATCATACTATGATGAGGTGGAGAAGACATTACCAATTTGGATGACAATCACCACCTAAGAATGACTTGGAAATAGACAATCACAAAGAGAAGAAGGCTATTATAGGAATGCTAGTGTGGCGACAGCCGAGGACCCTCCGATGCTCAAGTGAGATGAGCTTGAGAAGTAGATAATTCAAAGAGGATGAGTTGACTTGATCTTGAAAGAGAAACTTGCATTAGCTGAGGACCCTTCAATGCTTAAGTGAGATGAGCTTGAGAAGTAGGTAGCTTGAAAAAGATGAATTGATCTGATTTTAAAAGAGAAATTACTACCGTAGTTTTGTGGCTAAATGACTTATTTATGCAGCTCTAGAGGTCCTTCGCCATGGCAGTAGTGTCTGAGTTGAATTAGGACAATTGGAGATTTAGATATCTCCACAGAGGTCTTATATTGGACCAGAGTTCATACGGTAGCCCAAAATCTCTAATATACACGTGGAATTCCCAAAAATACCAGTAAAAAACTTGAAAACATAGTTGTCTTGCCATTCTGGTGCCTAAGTTGGCTTGGCCATATTGGCTGTCACATCATCGACGTGCATTTTGACATTCTTCGTTTCTTTATGTTTGGGTGATTCCTCTCGTCCAATTTTGTGTAGATGAGGTATATTGGTCTAACATGAACCATATAGCTTTAGAATTGCTCTTTGACACTGGGTTGACATCGACATACCTGGAAATTGGCTTGTGCCAATCTGGAGTTTGACCTTTGCCTTGGAGGAAGGCAAATGCTGACTTGGGCTCATTCTACTCACTTCTCTCTTTGGAGCAGTTGTGGCCATGAATTCTTGTCAAAACATTATCACTTTATATATTGCTTCAGAGGGCTTCAAGAGGAACACAACAGTGAAGGAATTAGAAAATAATGCTCCATATCTAGTCTGACTTATTAGTGCTCAAAGTTGCCTTGTGTTGCGTTGCATTTGTACGTGCACAAGTTGGTTTGTTCTATCTTGGTGTTCTCATATTTTCCTCATTGTTACTTGAGTGTCATGTGTGAGGTGTCCAAATTAGAGTCAAGCCAGATCATTTCGGTTGGATTATGGTCCAACATGTGGTTTATTTCTAATCTTATTATTTGATGTTTTATAACATTCCATATTAACATAGCATTTATATTCTACTTTGTTAGTGTGTTATATCCTTATTGTTTAATAATTTGTTCAATAAAGCATAATTGGCCCACGACAATCTTGTATATATACATTACTTACAACTTCAACATGATTCATTAACTCTAGAATCACTCCCCTCCACTTAACCTACCTTCCTTTAATTTTATGATTCATATGTTCTCTTATTTTTCCTCATAGAATGCAAGTATCTCTAGTTTTTACTCCAAGATATCTCTTGGCTTTCAATCTTCGTTGTCTTTCTCTATGTACTTCAATTTTTTCTTTCTAGTTTGTTTTACTGCCACAAAAGATATGTTTAATTTATTTAGGTTTGTCCCTGTAATTTTGACCTTATGAGTTCTAAAGTTTCTCCTAAGACCTCTATTTATTTTATTTGCACATGAAGAACCATAATGCTTAAAAGTGTCAATTGCCAAAATCATTTATTAGAACCTGAAGGATTGACTCATATTCACTAATATTTCATCGATTCTGTTGAATCAGGTTTCTAGCTTTGCTTCAAGGTTGTGCAACATATTTCAGTTTTAATAAAATCCCTAATCTAGTCTCTTCAGATCTTGAGGGGTTCGACGCTTGAAAGATGGTGAATCATGGCCCTGTGGGACTCATCACTCATAAGAGTCCATAGCTCTTTTCTGACCATGATTCATGGTGGCGTTAGCCACCTTTTGATTTGTTCACACATAGAGTCCATAGCTCTTTTCTAGCCATGATTCATGGTGGTCTTAGCCATCCTTGGATTTGTTTTTCTTGACAATACCATTTCAGATTTCCTGCTTTTTGGTCATATTGCAAATGCTAATTCTCTTTCAGTTTCTTTCAGAAGCTCTGGAACACAGTCTTTTGAATTATTTTCTGGCTTTATTTCTCATCGATCATTTACTCTATGCAGTTGGCAGCATCTCTTGCTCCTCGATTTTATCTCAACATCTACAAATGCAAGTACATACCAGAAACTGGTGCCCAACAGGTAGCTTACATGTCCAGTTATTTCTCTATTCAGTGCAACATTCGAAGATTTAGTAGTTTACAGAGGAAAAATGTCCGATGGAAAGTAAAACTTGGTGTACAAATTGCTTAAAGAAATCTGTGATTTTTTTTTTAATACCAACCATGATTTGTGTGCAAAATATTAATTGCATAGGGTTGTATAAATATAATTTTTCTATGTGTATTGCACATACATGTATACAATGCATATCATGTATTCCAAAGCATGCCCATGGAAAATATATTATATAAAAGGCAAATGCATAATATAAATGTCAACTAAATTGATTCTTATTCATTAGTTATTACTCTTATAATCTTCAAGATGGGTATTCTGCTCTGTATGCTTATTTTAGGTGCTGACAATTATGGATTTCACCTATTGAACTCTAACCATTAAACATGTGATATCAAAACCATATGAGGATCTGACACGTCTTCGTAATGCTTCTTCTTCACAGATGTTGTTGGATACTCAGGCAGTCAAGACAATCCTTCTGGATATTCCAGCTCTTGGGAAACAGGTTTATTTCTAGACCTATGATGGATTGCATTCTGTACATGCGTGTGTGTCTATATGTGTGTTTTTTTTTTTGAAACAGATACTTTATTGATAATAAAATAATTTACAAAACCGGATGAGATATTTGGAGGAGGAATTTATAAAGATTGTAATATATTCCCCCCCTTACAAAACCATTCTCCAAATGTGTAGCCTTTTCCTAATTTAAAAGCTGAGATCCATGTAACAAAAAGAATATTGGATCTCTCCCATATAAGCTGTCTGAATTACTTTTGTCCAAAAAGATGCGGGCATTTCTTTCTTCCTGTACACTATACCAAACAGCTGCCAATATCACTTTCCAAAATTGATGAAGAATTGCTAAAGCGACCCTTTCTGGAATCTGAAAGAGAGAGTCTGCTGGGGGAGGAACAAGAACTTGGTGTTGCTGATTGCACTGATTGCCCAGTTTTTGCATTAGCTCGCACTCCCCGAAAATGTGCTAAACTGATTCCCCACTATTCCTGCAAAGAATACAAATGGAAGGATTTAGATAATGGTGGGATTGTCGTTTCTAGATGTTATCTGGGGTCTTGAGCTTGTTTAAGCTCACTAGCCACACTAAGATGCGAGCTTTCATAGGGGCCTTTATGCTCCATATAAAATCTGTTGGGATGGTGGTCCTGTTTGAATCTCGATCTAATATATGATTTCTGAAAGAGTTTACAGAGAACTGGAGGCTGTTTTCTGGGCTCTATTTGGGGGTGTCTTCTTCATTTATCTCTTGGATCTGAAAGCCATGCAAAGAGCTTAGAAGGTCATTCAGCTCTTCCATATTGCTATCCCCTATATTATTGTTAAGATGCAGGTTCCAGCCCCATTGGAGATTCCCATCTACATAAGTGCTGGTCTTGAAGGTTGTTATGGTTCCACCTTTTCTTCTTGACAGTCTGTATATGTTGGGATATTTGTCCTATAGTTTCTCCCTTCCACACCATATGTCTTCCCAAAATCTCACATTGTCACCTTTGCCTACTTTCCACATAATGTGGGGTCTAAATCTGTCATATAAGCTGTATATGTCCTTCCAAGTAGCTCTATGACTGCATTTTCTGTTTAGACCAGCCTCTCTCCCAAAAGACTTGGATCCGTGAATGCTTTTGATGACTTTTGCCCAAAGGGCTGTTGGATGTTCCATCATTCTATGTGTCTATGTGTTTTTTTTCTTTTTTTTTTTTTTTTTTTTTTTTTAATTTTGAATTCCTTGCACTTGGAAGGCGTATTAAAATGACTTACAGATGACTCATGTATCCTTTTCTTCCCTCATCTTCAGTCTTAAGTGTTATCTGAGTTCTCCAATGTTAATTGGGTTATACATCAAATTTTGGTCTCCTTGTTCTTTTTGTTATGGTGGAGATGCCCAGCACATTGTCTAGGCAGAAATATCATTTCTGTATCTGGTGTGAATTATTTTTGGGTGACTAGTGGTTGCTTTTAAAAAAAAAGATTATCAACTTTTGTGTTAACACCTTAAAACTATGTTATAGATCAGCGGGAAGATTTGATTAGTGCCATCTGGCTGATTAACATTTGAAATATCTATATATACTGTCAATTAACTTCTGTTTTTCAGTCCTCTAAAAGAGGGAAGTAAAAACAAAAGAAAAGAAAAGAAAATATTCCTTCTCACTTGCTATTTTAGGCTTGGATATGTTAGTTCTTGCAAAAACATTAGCTTCCTAGTAAAAGCACATCACACACAAATTTCTCAATTTAATCTCTTCTTGCAATGATCAAACATAATTATTTACAAGCAGAACCAAACAACGTGGTCATTTATTTGTATCTCATCAAATTGTTTTTTAATTTCACCCTAGTGTTTTGGCATTATATGTTACTGCTTGAAGATGCACGAAAAGTGATGGAAGATGAAGTAGGAGCCCTGAGCAGGGATTGGAGAGCAACCAAGATCCTCCTAACGTGAACAATGGATGAGATTTTTTTGGCAGGAGATGGAGAAGAAAATAGCAAGGATTCTCCGATTGGAGATACGAATAAGGAAGGTAGACGTGGCTAGGGGACTCCTATATTGTAACAACGAAAGAGATGCTCGAAAGTTTCTAGCCAGGAAGCATTAAGCATTTCACGGATGATTCTACATTGATAACTGGGAAGACCAGATGGTGGAGTACGACTCCATGGTGGCATGTGGAGGGACATGGATGGAAGTAGACGGACTAGAACCCAAGAAATGAAATATCCACCCCATTACGAAATTGGTGAAGCATGTGGAGGCCTTTTGGACATTGTCGAAATCACAAATCAAACAAATTGATGGAGATGGGTGTTTTGAAGTTTCAAGGTCACAAATTTGGGTTCTTGCACAAAGAGTTTGAAATTTATGACAACGAAGGTATTCATTGTCAACACAAACATTGGAAAATTGAGGAACTGTACAACACGAACATTGGAAAATTGGCTGGAATAAGATTTTTGGGTGGCTGAAGACGTGGGGGAGGAGATTTGAAATAAGATCTAAAAAGTGTTGATGAGGAAGGTACAGATGACTACGTGCTGGCAGAGAGGTGCCGCCCCAAAGCACATCTAATAGATCGTGGCCATACAACAACAGGGAAGATTGGAACAAACTACGAGATGCCTGAAAAAAGACAATGACATGTGGACAACAAGAAGAACACATGGCAGAGTAACAAGCAGAAAAGCAGAAGATGCAAACCTAGGAAAAAACTGGTGGACTAGAAAGGAAGTTTGGGCTAAATAAAAATGTCTAGGTTTGTAAAAGGAGAATTTATTAAGATCCTTAACAGAGGAATGGTACAAAAATGTGTGAACAATGAACAATTGAGTGGACAAGAAGGACAATCTACTACAGAAAGGGTTGGCCCAAGGAGCAAGGAAAAAGTAAGGGTCTACCAAGAAACTAAAGCGGTGAAGAAAAGCATGGTGGATAAATGGACTGAAAGCGCTTGGAAAGTAGATCAAATCAGGAAAAGTTGTCCCAAGGTTGATTCAAACTATCTTGAATTTTTGTGGCAATCTAAATATGGTGATGATAGTATCAATGAAACAATAATGACGGAGGATGATTCAGAGGAGATGAAGGACCACAAACTAGAAGAAGATGATCTGATGGAGGATAGTCCAATGCCCCAAGCTGAGATACGCAGCTATTTAACTTATTATATACAATAGGAAAATCAACAAGAGGTTGAGTACAATGCCTCAAAAAGCCATGTCTCCCCAACTTTCAATCTGGAGGGTGGTAGACACTTTGAGAGGAACCCTATCCACAGAACACACATGCGAAGCAGTAGAGAAGAGGAGATTTAGGATAGTTGGAGCCTAGAAGGAAGAGGTAATGGGGGAGAGACTGTCGGTCAGGTCTATAGGAGTTCCTACACTCCATGAACGTCCAACTCGTGCAGGAGAACTAGCACGGTAGTTGTGTCCGGAAGGGGTTTAAGTTGTTTTCATGAAGATAATCAGCTAGAAAATCAGGTGTTGTGCATCAAGATTCAAATCAAGATCTATAAAGATAATAATGTATATGAACAGACCAAATATTTTGGCATTTCAAGAAACAAAAAAAGAGAGGATAGACCAAGATTTGGTAGCTAGTATTTGGAGGAGGAGATTTGTTTAGTGGTCTATGCTTCTAGCAGAAGGTACAACCAGGGGGATGCTTATAATGTGGGACACAAGGAGGTTGAGACAATGGACCAATGGGTTGAAAAATACTCCTTATCCATAAAGCTAAAGGGGGAGGACTTGTAGGAATGATGTTTATTTCAATGTATGGCTCATGTGACATATGGAACTTTGGGATGAAATGGTGGAACCGCCTTCTCTTTTGTAGGGGCCATTGTGCTTGGGGCTTGATTTTATTGTTGTTAATATGAAGGAGAAGATGAACGACCAAAGCTCTCCAATTTAATTAAGGGATTTGTGGATCTCATTTACGAACTCCAACTAAAGGAACCTGAATTATGAAACCTCAAATACACTTGGAGCAATGGTCGGTTGCCTCCCTCAATGTCAAAACTTGATAGATTTCTATTTAATAATATGACTAGAAACACTTGTTCCCAGAACAAAAATTATTTGCCCTAGAAAGAATTGTGTCGAATCACTGGCCAATCCTGCTTGATACAAACATCTAGCCATGGGGGCCAAGTCCATTTAGATTTAAAAATGTCTGGCTACAACAACTTGATTTTAGTAATGTGATGGATAGATGGTGGGTAGAAAAGAAGTACTGAGGATAGGAAGGGTATAAATTGATGTAGAAACTCAAAAGTATTCGAGAGAAATTGAGGACATGGAGTAAAAAAACCTTTCTCATAGGAAAATGAAGAAATAAGAAGATTAGGGGAGGAGTTGAAATGGATGGATAAAATGGTGGAGGAAGGGGGTGATACAGAAAGTCCAACGGATAGAAGAAAACAAGTGGCAGGGGTTGTTCATCAAGTGGATTGTAGAATTTAAGGGATGGTTAGACAAAGAGCCAAGTTGAGATGGGTGAGGGAAGGGGATGTCAATTTCAAGTACTTTCGTAAAATTCTAACCATTAAAAGGGCTAGAGCCACATTCTCCAAACTGGAAGATGGTGGAAACATCAAAGGAGACCAAAGCATTTAGATAATGATTTTGGAGTATTTTGCGAAGTTATTCAATGAACAATGTTCAAGATGTGGGAGATTGAAGGTCTAAGTTGGTGGAAAATTACTTTAGACCAAAGAGAGTGGCTGGAACGCCAACGCCAATTTGAGGAAGAGGAAGTAGATGAAGGCATTTTCAGCTGTGAGGGAGAAAAGGCCTTGGGCCTTGATAGATTCACTATGGCATTTTTATAAAAAGAATGGGGTCTAGTAAAGGAGGATACCATGGCTTGCATAAAAGAGTTTCACCAGGATGCCACTATTTATAGGGTAGTAAATGAGACATATTTTTGCTTTATCCCTAAGGAAGTGCATTATATCAATGTGGACAACTTTAGACCAATTAGCGTTACAACAAGGCTGTGCAAAATCATTGCCAAAACCTCAAATAGACGAGAAAAGTCATCAATGGTGTTCTGAAGGAAAATCGGATGGCTTTCATACAAGGCAGGCAAATCTTGGATGCCATTTTAATAGCCACCAAGGATGTTGAGTTGAGGACTATAGAGTCTCTAAGGAGGGAATGATTTTGAATGTAAAATTTTGCTAAGGCCTATGACTCGGTTAGATGAGGATTCCTTGACTTTGTTCTAAAACAAAACGGATTTGGAGATAAATGGAGGGAATGGATCAAGGGTTGTTTATCTGCAGTGAACTATTCCATTTTTATCAATGGAAGAAGATCTAGGGGAGACATTAAAGGGTCTATAAGGTTGTGGCAAGGGCACCCTCTATCCCTATTTGTGTACACAGCTGTAGCAGACACTCTCTCTGTCATCATAGAGAAGGCCGTTGATCATAAAAAAATTTAGGGGTTTATGGTAGGAAGAGATTAGATTAATCTCGCTCACATACAATTTGCAGATGACTTGGTGATATTCATCAATTATGATGAAGTAAAAGATCAGCTAAAATGGTTCTTCAAACCTTTTGTCTTCTCATAGGGCTGAAGATTGATGGTGCAAAGAGCCAACTGTTACGGATAAATCTTCCTAGCAGGCTAGTGAAGGATTGTATAGCGCAACTAGAGGTTTTTATGGGAGTGGCCTCTAAAATATTTGGGAATGCCTCCAAGCTCCGGGAGATAATCCGAGAAAATATCTTTTTGGGAGCCCATAATACAAATAGTTATGAAGAAGGTAGAAGGTTGGAAAATCACATATTTGTCAAGGGGAGTAAGACTACTTGTTAAAGTTTGTGTTTGAATCCCTCCCAACCTATTGCATGTCCATCTTCCGGATGCCTACTAAAGTTGTGATGGAGATTGAGAAATGCAGGGGAAGATTCTTATGGAGAAATGAAGAGGACCACATTAGCAACTTGTTGAAGTGGGACAATGTTTGCTCTGTGGTGGCCTTGGATTGGGTAAAATTAAATTAAGGAGTTTGAAGCTAATGAAAAAATGGCTGTGGAGGATGGAAATAGAACCAGATGCTCTGTGGGCTAGAATCATAAAGAGCATTCATGGAGGTCGAAGGAGTTTTAGAGATTGTGCTGCTCATCATAAAGCTACCTTTAAGTCTCCTTGGAGAAAGCCATATCAAAAATCTATCCAGCTTTCATTCCTCACACAAGATGAAAGTTGGGAAATGACTACAAAATTAAATTTTGAGTGGATGTATGGTGTGGCTTTATGGATTTTAAAGATCTTTATCCTGATCTTTATAGGCTTACAGATGGTTAAAATAAAACAATAGTTGCACATAGAACACAGGGAATTCATGAGGGAATCACAATCTATGCTTTAAAGTTGTACATCGCAAGAAACATCTCGGGTACCAGCATGAACGACATCTCCTTCCTTCTCCAGCTGCTTGAGCAAGTGTAGAATTCAGACATGGAAGATGGTGATGTGGATAGGGTACTCTCAAAGATCATTTAGTAAAGTCATTTTACAAAAATTCTAAGAGGACCCAATAATACAGATCAAGAAAACACACACTTTATATGGTCTGCCTATGCCCCAACCAAAGCTAAAATATTAGCTTGGTTGATCAGCTTGAATAAGCTAAACTGTGCTGGCATAATACAAAAGAATAATCCTAACCGGTGTATTTGTCAATCTATATGTATCTTGTGTAGGGAAGTGAGTGAAGATGTCAGTCACCTATTTAGATAATTTCAAAGTTTGCATCAGATTTGGATGAGATGGAGGTCCAAGCTGCCAAGTGTTCCTGCACCGTCCATTCACAATTTATTTGGAGTTTCTTCATACATAATTTAGGAGAGATACCAAATAATGTTTGCTTCTTGGATTTCTTGTACTGAGCTGGATGGGGGTATAGCTTTCGGAAGTGGATATGTACATGGGGTAGCATTTTGCACTCTTTGTAAAAGCCCTGCCTTGGACATCTCGTTCAGCAGGTAGATAACTTTGTTACCTTACTATCTTTATTTATATAATCTATAGTTTTTGTTAAAAAACATTATCACCAAATAATAAAGCTATAATTAAAACTCGATTTAAACTAAAATGAAGGCGGACATAATGAGTAAAGAAAAATGCTAAAGAAAATAGAATCCATCATTGAACAACATAAGTTCTGCATTACACATTTGAAGGTTGGTCTATAGCAATTAGAATTAAAGACATCATCAGAGCTCACATTTAGCTTCAAGATTTTGCAGTTCTTTTTTTTTTTTCCTTAAAATACTTGCAACAGTTGGAGTTCCTGCACAGTGCTAAGACATTTGTCTAACCTGCAGCAGACTTCAGGTGCTTCCAACTACTCAAAATTTGTCAGCCGTGAGATGAGCAAAGCTGAGGCCCTCTTGAAGGTGAATAAATACACTTTCTTTTAGTCAGTAGTTTCAGCATCTAATCTTCTTCTTTTGTCCTTTCTCTTTTCCTTCTAATGTAGGTTATTTTGTCTCCTGTTGATTCTGTGGGGGATACATACCGTGCACTCCTTCCTGAGGGAACGCCCTTGGAATTCCAAAGGATTCTTGAGCTAAAGGTACAGCTAATTATCTTGCAATTTTCTTTTCTAATTTTCTGCCGTTTTCGTTTGAATTCAAATTAATTAAAAAAAAAAAGAAGAAAACTGAATCCCCGCCTCCGAAAATGTTTATAACTTAGTCCGGGCACCCAACAAAGCAGCAACACTGTTACCAGTCCATTGGTTGCTTTTACAATTTGATGATCAGCATTTCCACATCAATAAAATTGATCAAATTCTTTAAGAAAGTAGGTTGCCTATGTCTGTTTTAATGCGAGAATGATCAATAGAACTTCTTGTGTAGCTCAAAGATGGGCCTTTTTACATGTTCAACTGGCAAGTGGCAGGAAAAGCAGTCTAGATTTATAGGATCCAACTACTCTTTCTTGCAATGAAATTTACCAAATTTTATGTCACAAAGTATTGTATTTTTGTAGGGCGACTTAATTTAGTGCATTTTTTGCCTTTTGACCTGGTGCTTTATAAATTATGAACCAAAGATTGAATATTTGAATCTAAGATGCTCAGAATAGTATTTTTTTTTTCTTTCGCTGCAGTTGAAAGTTTGAGAACTCTTGGAAGTTATGATTGCCTCAATTGTTTAATGCAATCCATTGTACATGTTGACAGTTAAAAAGTACCAGAATAAACTAATACCTATTTAGATTGAGAACTGATACTATTACTTCTTTTGCTGTTTCCAAAAAGAAAAGCTGTGCAAAAAACAACGGGAAAAAAAGCATTAGAATAACTTGTCTTACATATAAAGGGTACGATGGCTAGGTTTCATTAACCAAAAAATGATGCCCTGAAATCTGAGCAACATGCTTGCAAAAATAATTGTATGCATCATAAAAACTTGCTGAAGCATAATATTTCCTGCATTTGTTCTAAAACAATGGCTCTTAAACATTTTTAGGGTTTGAAGAAAGCTGACCAGCAAAGTATATTAGATGATTTCAACAAGCATGGCCCAGGAATTATGCAACCTCCTGTGCCATTACCAGTAGCTCCAGCTGCCCCTACTACTGCTCCAGCGCCACCTGCAGCAGCCACCAACTCAGCTTCAGCAAGCGCAATTGTGTCTCGCGAGGACGTGCTCACTCGAGCTGCTGCACTTGGAAGGGGTGCTGCCACAACTGGGTTCAAACGGTTCCTTGCCCTAACAGAGGCTGCGAAAGATCGGAAAGATGGACCATTGTTCAGGAAACTCTTCAATGCGTGAGAAAATTTTCCAATTTCATTTATTTGTATTGTATATAGTTAATTTTTTTTTTTTTTTTAACCCTTTTTGCTTTCCCCTTCTTTATCCCCTACACAGACGCACGCACTCTCCTAAAGAAACCCTAAAAGAAGGAAAAAAAAAATACATTGATCTGGCTCTTGATATCCAATTTTAGATTTTACAGAAGTCAAGGATTCAATTCACCATTTGTACGCCCTCTTTAAGTCTATTAGTGTACACAAACATGGGAAGTCAACCTGCTGGATGGATTGACTGACCAGACTGTGCCAGTCAAATCCTTACCCTGACTCGTTCTTGGATGTAGTTATGTAGAGGCCGTTGTAAACAATGTTTGCCTAATAAGATTGTGGTGATTGTGGTGAATAAGTCCTTTGCGATATCTTTTAGACCTTATTTTTTAAAACAATTTTTTGAATTGCATGCCCAACAGGACCTAAGATAACATGGAATGAAGCATTTCCTTGGATCATTGTGGTTTGCGTTCTGAAAACAATTCAACTAACTAAACATGGATTCGAATTCTTATTTTTGGTACGCTTTTAGAGCCCTTTTTGAATGTGACGAACCATGTGTGTTTTCCCTGTTAATAAAATTTTTAAACAAAAGAAAAACATTGGAATAATATAAACAAAACAAACCCTAGATTTTGAATGTTGCAAGCTTCATCCCCGGCGTTGCTCAAGCATAAAATGCCTCTTTCATAAGGACAATTCTTTGAATTTTGGTTGCACGAAAAGCAAAAAAAAGTTGAAACCCTAGATGGATGATTTGTTAGGTTAATTTATGCATTTTCCAATATCCAAATGTTAGATTGAAATGGATAAATAAAATTCTACCTTTGCACTTTGTTCCTCTCGCTTTCGTTTTAGTTGTCCAAGTAAGAAGCAATGACCGGCTTTAGTATCAAACCATACTTTTTAAGGGAAAATAAGTTGTGTTTTTGACTTGTTTATCTTTTTCACCTTAGAGGGGTAAGTCAATAATGATGAGACTTGAACTCAAGATCTTTCGGTTTCAAAGGTACTAGTTGATGACCCTGGAAGATAAAATTAAATACAGACCATTTGAATTTTGACCCTACAAACAAGAAAAAATATTTGAGAATGATTCGAGCTGAACAAAGGAAATTAGCATGTAACTCTCTCTCTCTCTCTCTCTCTCTCTCTCTCTCTCTCTCTCTCTCTTGTTTTTTTTTTTTTTTTTTTTTTTGAGTCGGAGGAGTAGACCTGAATATTTCTTAGGTAATCAACACGTTAAGTAATTGATTATAATAACTTTGGTTGGATTTTGTAATATTTTCTTTTACAATACCCTGACTTGCACCAACTTCACCTTGACAAGATATTCTTTTTTAACGTTGTGTATTATTTTGCTAGAATTAGAAGTTCTATGACTTAAATTGTAAGTTGTGAATTACAAGATCCATTTTTGCTTTATGAATCTTTAAAAAGAGAAACAAAAGAAAAAGCTTTTAGCATTATAACGTTTGCTTTGAAAATATTATTGATGCACATTTACTATTCATGTTGGCAAACAATAATTTTTAAATTACAACTTAAGGTTCAAACTTCAAAAATAGTATCACTTGTAGTACAAGAGCTATGTTGCTAGTAACCCGCGGTAAGGTAGTCTAAGGTAATCTTCTTGTGAATAGGAGAATTTGGTCACATAAATCTTTTATTTCTTCAAAATTCGTTGATGGCTCCAAATGAATTTACAATAGAAAAATTATTGTTTGTTGTCAAATCACTGAAAGAAAGGTTGGTCATAAATTTAAGAAGTTTGCTTTTACAAAAAAACGAAGACTTCTGAGAATAAAATAAAATAAATAAAAAATTAAAATAAATTAGTTTATGTAAGATTATAATATTATAATAAAATAAATAAATAACAAAAATAGCAATGCTAGAGTAGGTCACCTTACCCTCTACATTATATTAAGTATGCAGTGGTCTCCATAAAAGAATGTAACATAAAAATAAGATAAATAAATAAAAAGAGCTAGGAAGGCTTTTGTGGCTTTTGATCCATGACATTTTCAACAAGGTGGGTCATGGAAAATGCGCGTGGACGGCGGGAAGTACAGCAGCGGTGTCTTCCGTACTCTCCACGTGGACCAATTAAATGAGCCTCAGAACTGTATTTTGTTTGGTAGAAACTGACTCCGTAACTACCAGATCACAGCTAGCCCAAAAACAGAATGAGCTGTGCTAGCCATCCATATAATGCTGATGATATTAATATTAATGTTGATGTTGCCAACTAGGGCTGACTTAGTTTGATTAAAGATTCAACTTCTTGTCCACCGTGCTGTTTGAATCTTGTGCCATTCATTCCTACTGTTTTGGAGGGTGAAATATTAAATTAACTCTCATAATGTGTTCTCGAGCTAGTATCTGTTCAGCGTGAAACTCTTTATAGGCATGAGCCCATCTTCGAGTCGACTGTGCCTATTTCTTCCAACCAAGTAAGCTTCTCTTTTATTTTTTTAAATTTTAAATATAATTTATCTTTTTTTTTATACGAGACTATTCATTGTTCTTATTCAAACACATTTTCGAACAATTACGGTTTAGCCTTTATATGTGGCTTGCACATCGTTTTTTCTAAATTCAACACAATTCATTCGGTAACCCTTTTAGGAAGGTATGTGTATTACTGTAGGAATGACATACATTTGACGGGAATGAGAATTAAACTCTTACCTAATACAAGTCTCAACCCTTCTGGTAAAGTTTTAAATTAATTCAGCTACTCATTAATGACAAAAGTTTAGATTTTCTTCATATCGCATTAACGATATAGAGATATGAATTTTAACACATATTATTTCATTTGGGGAATGAAAATATTATAGTTGCATAGTAAATTTAATTTAGCATTTTCTTTTTTAAAAATTAAAAGATGTTCTCTAGTAATAGGCGCAATCGGTAAGTTTCACATCCTTTAAGACTTGTATCAAGTAATGACTATAGACAATGATAGATTTCTTTTCCATAGACAATTATTATTATTATTTTCGAGTAGCTATTTCTAAAATTTATAACATATAAATTCTTAAAAGTAATATAAATGCAAATATTAAAATGAATCAGTGGTAAAAATTTAAAAGATAGAACAGAAAATAAAATATTTGAGAAATGGGAAGAGAAACCCAATTGAACAATAAATGATTAAAAAAATGCTAATTTAGCATTAAATAGAAAATAACAAAAAAAAATGGAATTGATTTTAAATGATTGGAAAAAGATTTATTTAAGTTAAAGAAGAATAAAAAATAGATTTATTTAGTTTATTTTAGAATAACACAATTGTTAAATAAATGAGTATTATGTATCTTGACACACCTATCAGTTCAACTAGCATATGAATGTTGTAATTGTATAAAAAAAAATTTATAAGCGTTATAATTAATTTGCATTGCTCCTTAAAATTAAAAGGTGTTCTTTCTCGTGGGCGATATGTCAAAAATGATAAATAAATATTATATATATCTTGACAAATATATTAATTCATTTTGTAAATGCAAATACTACAATTGTATATACCAATTTAGCATTAAACTTAAAAGGCATTTTTTTTATTTTGAATTTTATTAATATTAGCAAACTAACCCAAGTTATTAATAAATAAACAACTAAATAATAAAAATAAACTTGGTATCACCAAATTGTATGAAAAAGCCACAACTAAGTAGGGAAAACCCTAGAAGTGCCCAAAAATAAATGTGACATGATTTCATAGAACTTGCAACACACACACACACACATTTATTACAATTGGTAGGTATAAGCAATAAATCTAAAGGAAAATCCAGTACATACTTGAATAATGGAAGATCAATAAAACAAAAATATCTACCAAAGAAAAAAAAAAAAGATATGATTAATAAATTATAAACTATGGGCCATGAAGATAAAAAAAAAAAAAGGACAGGACAAGAAACACATTTCCTCTTATTTAATGAAATGCCCATGCTGTTAGGTACCACAGCATTGTCATATATTTGTATTATATTATATATATATATATATAAAAGAATCCAAATCCACCTCATGATGGTCAATTAATTTATAATAATCATAATGAATATTATTAACCACAGATATTAAAGAAATCAGACATGTCTTAATGCCAAAGAGCAGGAATTTAAGAAAGAAAACTTTCCTATTTGTTTACAAGAGTTTGTTATTATTGTTATTTTTAAATCAAGTTGTATATTATGTGTAGTACTAAAATTGCTAAATAATTATTAATAAGGAGAACTAGAAATAAAACTTGGAAGTTAAAAGGGTAAATTAGAAATTTAATTTAAAAGCTAATATGTAGGATGTAGAGAAAAATCGAAAATTGGTTATTTTTAAAATTACTGTTTTAACAATATTAACCATAAAATTATTTTAAAAAAACAAATATAACATATACTTTTAAAAGTACTTTAGGAAAAAAAAAAGGCTTCATGACAACTATCCAAATTATTTTTATTATAATAGTATAGATTATTATTATTCTTATTATTTAAAGTTCTAACTTTTCAGAGGGTGTAATTGGGTGAAGATAGACTGTACATACTCTTCACTTGTAAAATGGTGAGAATATAAATTTTGTGTTTTGGTTTCAAAATGAAAATATGGTAAAAATATTATGGTACTGTTAGAATTGAAAATCAAGGATAAAATATAAATAAAATGTTGATGTAGGAATTTATTTAACAGCTTAAAATGTTTTTCTTGAAAAAAAATGATTTTTATTATTATTATGGCTTACTTTCATGTAACAAAATATTTTATTTAATGTTCGTATTACATTACAAAGGATAATATATTGAAAGCTTATCGCTAGATAATTATGTATATAGAATTAGGGAAGTTAGTAAAAAAGTGACTTCGAAACCTAAAGGTTCTATTTTTAGGTTTAGCCCTGGTTGATGTTGTCATTATCTCATCCTAAGGAATGACAAGACTAATGAGTCAGAAACAGACTTGATACCTCTTTGAAAATATAATGTGGTGATAGAGCTGATTATACAACTAACTATTAACATTATTTTCTTAAAAACATTAATTTTAAAAAATAAAAAGAGAATTTGAGAATCTTTGAAATTAAATAAGTTATTACACTATTATAAATTGCATTAATGTTGTAATTAATTTACAAAGTAAAAACAATCAATTTAGAGTAATTCTAGATATTTTTAGAAAAATCAATTTTCTATGAGCATGTTTTATCTTTGAAGATTATACCTAAAATATTTATATTTGTAGGATTAAGTTTGTATATTTAGACTAAACATAATAAAAAAAAAAAATTGTATTCAAAAACATATTTTTTAAATATATTTTGTTGAGATATTATTTTTAAAAATTTCTCAATTGTTTTAAATTATGCATCAACATGTAATATGAGACAATTTCACAACTCCTAAGAATAAATTCAAAAAATTTCATTATATTGTCATAAATATAAAGATAAAAAGTACTAATTAAGATAATGTTTACATTATTGTAAATTTTACAATCATTAGATAAATTAATAATTCGCATCTCGAGGTATGAATAAGAATGACTGTTGTAGTTATTTTAGAAAACGTTACCCTAACTATTATTTTATTTATTTCAAAGGTAAAGATAACCAAAAGAAAAGAAAATTATTCAATATATAAAAAAAAAAAATCAAAATGTATTCTCCGAAATACTAGCACAGCCTGACCAGAATACCTGCATCCGGTGTTTGAACAGTGATAGGGTGAGACGGTGTCCCAACTTCACCTAACAAGAAGATCTCTCTGACCGAATCTCAGCCATCCGATTCAATTCATTTCATCTAAGCGTCGGTGCACAACTTGGCTCTGGAAATTATGATCAGCCGAACAATTGGTGTACCTTTGTGTGATATTTCTTGTCATCTCCTGATATCAGGAAATCCTTGGTGGGCCACGTGTACGTTAGTGTGAGTGGGCCCATGGTTCACTACTCTGATGTTTGACCATTCGTAGTTACCAAAATCTATGCACATTCCATGTACGGCAGGTCATGAAAATAAATACATAAATAGGGGTGGTAATGTATTAGTAATTTAAATCATAAAATTGATAATAAACCTAACTAAATTTATTATATATAATAAAGTAATATTGGTTACTAATCTACATAATAAAAAAATATTTTTGGTAGGCATTGAAATTAATTATAATAAAAATTTTATATTATTATTTGATTAGATGTCTTTTATTATTACAAAATTTTGACCGATGAATCCAAACCAAGTAGTTTTAGTTCAAATCGGTTCAATTTCTATGTAAAAAAAAATTTTAATTGATACGTATCGATTTGATTTGCAGATTGGAGTCTAAATCGATTCAAGCGAAACTAATGACACCCTTCTACATAAATAATAACTAGGACTAATTATTTTTTTGGCCGGTTTCTTTTTCTTTTTTTTTCACAATTTTCTCTTTTTTAATTAATTAATTTATTTATTGAAAAAGAATGGTGGAGAAGCTTTCCTATTGTGACTTCCGTTGAATTGTGATAAAAATAAAAATAAAATTCAATCCAAACAGTCTGAGTTGAAAACTAAAAGCGAAGTAGTTCTTCAATTGAACTTTAATTAGATTAAACAGAATTGAATATGTCATTTATGATAAACTTAAAAAAAAAAAAACTGATGAGATAAATTTATTTTTAATTATATTCCTATGTTTGATTATACAAGACGATAAGATTAAAAATAAAACTAAGCCTATATTTCTATTCCACTCTGGCTAGTGATCCATCCTCTTCTTGCTCTTCTCCTCTTCCTCTTTCTTCTTCCCTTTTTTTTTAAAAAAAAAAGAATGAATTAAATAAAATGAAATTAATGTTGCATTTTTGTAATACCAATAGATGTTTTTAGGGTTTAATCAAATCTTTAAAAAAAACTAAAAGAAATTAATTAATTACCCTATTTTCCACCACATATTCGAATATATACTTTATTTTTAGATAATTCGAACCTTTATATCACATGTTCATTGAAGTACTAATCAAAAGAAAGAAACAAAAACTCGAAGAACTAAAAAATAAAAATAAAAAATAAAAACTATTAGTCTCATATTAACTATTTCATTCTTTTTCAATGGGTCAATCAAATTTAGATTTTAAGATGGCTAATACATATATTTTTTAATACACTATTTTATGAATTTTTTTAATGTAATCCAACCAAACCCCAATTCACACCACCTTTAGCAAATGCACTCTCACCATTAAGTTCTCTTGATGTCAACTAAAGTTACATCTACTATTTATAATGTCAACTCCATAAAATATATATATATGAAGAAGAAGAACTGTCAATGAAAACCAGGTTGAGTGATGAGACTCAGTGTTCGTTAATCAAAAGTTTTAAATTTAAGCATTAAATATAAAAAAATTATGTCAAAAAGTTACTTTATTTGTAACTCTATTGTATTTCAAATAATAATAATTTTAAAATATGTATAAAGTTGACCTAACAATATATAATAAAAAATAATAAAAAAAGAATTTTAACTATTTTTTGTGTACCAATGGGCGCAAAAATAAATTATTTTTATTTTTTACTTTTATATAATATATTCTCGAGCTAATTAGACTGATGGACTTACCAATCTTGATCGTTACAAAGGACGATGCCACGACATTGACCCTGTTGCTGGAGAAGAAAATTAATATATTTGAATCCTGATATTTTAAGATTATCTTCTTTCATATACTCGAAGACTAATCATCACGCGACTTAGACATTACCCCCCTTAAATTTGAAATATTTGACAAATTGACTTCTTTGGCATAAGTAAACTCAATTAGCCCATGGATAATGGCATATTAACATTCGCACGTAT
>JAJIYU010002023.1:0-32352 GCA_030144865.1 Tinospora cordifolia | reverse complement strand
ATTATCTATAGTCCTATAGGGTTTGAGCTTGGGGATTTTATTTCATGATACAATGGTTGAGCTGAATGTTGCATATTTAAAATGTATGAATAGTTTCAACTGTGAAAATGTGATTTAAACGAAAATAAAATTTCTATCACGTGCATAAAAAATAAATAATGGTGATAGACTGCTAGTTGTTATTGGGAATTTGGAAGGTGTTAGCTGCTTATACTTTTTCTCCATATCTTATTACATGATCTTCTGGACGGAAAAATGATGTTGATGTTCTAATAGGACAGATTTTTTAAATTCTTTTTTTTTTTAATTCAAAAAAGTAAGGCAGAATCCAAATGAGGAATCTAGTCTTGTTAATTAAATTCGAAGCCTTTTTTTTAAATTTTACCAAGTGGGTTATATTTCAGAAAGATACAAAATCTTTTTCTGAACTTCAATTTTTGGGCCCTATCCTCATCTCTGAATCTTAGACTAATCATTAAATGGTTTTAACAGGTGTACCTCATGAATGAGTCTTTTTTATCATTATGGCTTTTGGGTCATAATAGAAAAAACTCTGCAATTATGCCTACCAAATCAAATTAATTTTTTTATTTTTTTAAATTTATGTTTAAGGTTAATTGTGAGTTTTGGTAGGGAGGATATATTCATGTGTAAGAACATTTTCCTCGTCAAAAATTGGATTTATTATCTCAAATGGACTGAAAAACTTTTGAACCTCTCTTTGTTTGTGCTGTTGTAATATGGGATATATATATATATATATATACATCCATTTATTCAAGGACATATTCCCAATAAATTGAGCCATTTAAGATCGTTTATTTCCCCTCATACTTGCATTTAAGTTCATAAATAGAGTGACGTGGAACAAGAATTTCCTCATTTTTGAAACCAAAACAAAAAAATAAAATTGAAAAAATAAAATCTTGCATAAACACAATTAGAAAGAATATTTTTGCATTTTTTTTTTGTTAATGCTATTGTTTTGGAATGGAAAGGTAAAAAGTTGCAATTTGAAATCCCTAAATCATATGATTTGCAATTTGATTCTCCCCAAAATGATTTGTATTACATTTATCAATTTTTATACTTGTGAATATAGTGGATTAGTTTGAATTGGTGGTTAGTCATTTTGACAAATTGTTAGTTTGAGTTGTAGTGAATCAATCTAAACCTTTTTTTTTTTTTTTTTCTATTAGCTAAAGAACACAAAGACATACGAAGACATGTTCATGTATGCATTTTGAATCTTTAATTCACCAATCTGTATTTTGATTCAATTTATCAGGCCTTTAAATGTTTTAGTTTCAATTTGGGATTAGTATAAATGTCTTATCTGGATGCTTTCCCTATTAATTTAAGAATTTATTTTTGAAAACATCATTTCCATATCTATGAAAAAGAAAAGTAACAAACGAGTTGCAGCTTTCCATGTCTTTTCTTCTTATATATCCTCAAGTCTTAATTACATGGTGTTGGCTACATGACTCCACTTTCTCGTTTTTTTTTTATTTGACTCATTTGGTAACAAGATTTGTGAGCCTAAGAGTTATAAAATGTAACTTGTAAGGATTTTGTGACTAAACATTGAGTTTTTTCTTTTTTTTTTTGGTTAAATTATTCAAGAGTTTTGATGGGACGCTTGAAGTTGAATGTGTTGTAGATGGTAGATGACACCAATTTATGGCCAAGCATGCTCATGAAAGATGCCCCTAAGTTCCTAATTATCATCAGTTATCACCATGATAGTTATTACTTATCCGCTTCCTTTTAATACATGAAAAATCCACAATTTTATCTTTTACGTATATCAAATTGATTATTGGATTTGGTTTGTGGAATTTCCACTTAAGCATGTGCTTCAAAAACCCACTATGTTTGGATTGCTAGCAAAGTGGGCAATCAAACTAAGAGAGTTTGACATTGGATATTGTAACACCCCAACCCCCGTATGTTTAAGTATTGGACAGGACCACCGTTCTCTTGACGGTGGACTAAACCAAACGGCGGGCCGGGCCGGTGTTACTTTACAAGTGACACACACTTGACTTCCTTTCTATTTCAATTATTTCATGCCTTAACTTTATTTGACAGTACATAATTTAAATTTAAGAAATTGATAAGACAATAATATAAGAAATAACTAAAATTCATAAACTCAATTAATTAAATAAAATTGAGTAAATAATTTGATCTTGAAGAAAAAATATTGCAGCGGAAGATTCAAAACTTGGGCAACATGCTCTTACATAGAAATTAAAAACTTTTTAAATAAAAGAACCTAATTAATTTTCATGGTCTTCATGTAAATCAATTACCTGAAAAATAGAAGGAAGGGGTGAGCACATAGCCCAGTGGATCTTTCTAAACATCTAAAATATTATTTCAATTCAAACAAACCAAGCATATCAAACACTTTTGTACATTAGGCGATTCAAACAAATTTCTTGTTTATGGTTGACATTCGGACTGAAAGAGTTTAATCTCTGTGTTCCACATCGTAGGGAGAGAGAATGACAAACTCAAACTCAAACCCCAATATCTATGAAGTGGGATCACTCTTGGAAACCTTGTTCAAAATCATAAATGGTAAACTGGCAAGCGGGGTCGGGGGGTGGAACACACACGATGACACTATACAGTCCATCATCGCGCCAGTACGTGGATTGAATCATTATTTAATCTTTTTTTAGTGATAAAACACACAATATCGGATTAAACCATTGATGCAACATATACAAAACATGAATCCTTAAATATTTATTCATGGCACAATTCATATATAACATGCATCAATATTCTTAATTTCTAAACATGCGTAACATGTATATTCATGGCACGTCAAATAAATAAAACATGCATATTAAAACATATATTCAATTAATCATCTTCAAAATATTATCACACATGCAAGACTTATTCAAATTAAAATAAAGAAGTAGAAGTTAGAAAACACTTCCACCTTAAATGCGTCTCTTCTGCACACCTCTTAAATCTGGTAGAGTTCCGTTACTTCAAGGCTTCCAAACACTCAATAACTCTCCAGACACTCAAGAACACTCAAGAACCGTTCAAGATTACTCAAGAACTGAGGGGATTGCCAAGAAGAAGGCTAGAGAGAGTCAAGAGGGACTAGTATGCTCTTGATTTGGGATGAACACAATGTGAGCATTAGGGGTCCTTAATATAGAGTTCAAAATAGTGTAGAATGGTAAGTTTTTGGTGTTCTCTTTGCAGGAAACTTGCTAATTATTCACATTTTCGTGCCCCCCAAGCATAGGAAAATAGCAAGTGTGTTTGAAAATTTTAGAAACACAATTTTCGAATTTTTTTGGAATTTTTTCGGATTTTTTTTATTATTTTCAGTTTAATCAGAGAACAAATACGGGTCGTTGATGATCCTCGATCGCAGCATTAGATCGCGATCAAGATTTTCGGATTTGCTGTGGATCGTCAGATTTCCTCAATTGTAGCACAGATCAGGCACCTCAGATCTCGTCCGTTAGATGGGCCTCGATTGCAGCATGGATGTTCGCGATCAACGAAATCATCATGGTTCGTTGATTAGCCTCGAGCGCAGTACTGAATCGCGATCGAGATTAACGAATTCGCTGTGGACCGTTGATCAACCTCGAGCGCAACATTGTATCGCGATTAAGAAAAATGGCTTTGATCTTCACTCTTGGATGGACCTCGAGTGCAGCATCAGATCCTGAACACCGATCCGGGCAGCACGATGAACCTCGAGTGTAGTGTCATTCGTGATCAAAGGAGTGCATCCGAACCGTTCGATCAGGCTGATCGTATCTGGGCCGTTGGATATCTATGATCCAGTGCTCCTGAGCGTTGTTTTGGGCTTCGATTTCATTCGTTGGATCGGACAGATTGGTTTTGGACCGTTGGATGCAGTTTCTAATTACCAGAATTGCTTTTTAAGGTTGCTATTATCCGAAAATTGCTAATTATACTTTCTAATTGATGTAAACATTGATTTTTACACAAATCCTTCCATTTTATTGATTTTTTAATATTCTCCCCTTTCTAATTTTTTTAATATTGTATTTATTAGATATATTTTTATTTCTTTAATATTTTTAATGCCAGTAATTAAATAATCTACATTTTTCATTTCCATATATTTTTATTTATTTCATATTTTATTTTCAGATAATCATTTCTGTAATTATTAATTGATATTTATATAATGTTTTATTTATTTTAAATAAATACATGCATACTACATTTTTATTTAATTATATAAATTTTTCTATATACATATTCCTATAATATATAGTATTAACATTTATTATGCTAACACACACATTACTCATACACACATTAACCTATATATATATATGTGTGTGTGTATATATATATTTTATTTCTTTCTTTTTTTTTCCTTAAACAACTCTTTAAATTTCATAATTAATTCTACTAAATTGAAATTTTTATTTAATTATCAAATTAAAGTCTTATTTGCCTATTTTATATTATATCTCCAATATAAATTATTTTTCATTTGCCAATTCCCAATTTGCAGCCAAAGATGTCTTAAAATCTTTGAAATTTTTTTTTTCACTTAACTTATTTCATTTAATTTCCTTAAACTTATTATTTGACAAAATTTTGGGTTATTACAGATATTGTGTTCAAACCTCTATAAAGGGACAAGTATTGCCCCTTTTTGTTAAGGAATTCACCAATGTGCAAGAAGACAACAGGAATGAAGTAGTTATATGTAGATGGATCTTTCTGCAAGCAAGGATGTAGAACAAGCTTTGTCCTTATCTCGCCTAAAGGGCAGAAACATTTTGGAGCTCTTTGATTTGGATTAAACCTCTAATATGGGGTTTTGAGTATGAGTCTCTATTAGTAAGACTTTCAATAGGACAAACTTGGGAAGTGAGGCCAGTTCAAATAAATTGCTATTCCCATCTAATCACAAGTTTGATAAACCTGAAATACCAAGCTAAGGATGAGAGGATGCAGGCCTATCTCGGCAAAGTACAAGAATTGCTCCTTTCTTTTGAAGAGCAAATAGTAAATCAAATCACTTGAGTCGAGAATTTGTTAGCGGATGTACTCTTAGAACTTACATCCATGTTAGGGGAAGAGCTACTAGTGCAAATACTAGTCGAGTACCTATCTTAACGAAGCATTGGAAGGCAAAAAAGCGTGCACATGATGAAAGTCAAGTGCATTCGGCATTCCTATGTGGATGGACCTCATGTACAACCATCTCAAGATAGGATAGCTCCTAAATGATAAGACTTAGGTAAAAAAGATACAATGACAAGCAACGAGGTATGTGCTCATTGAGGATGTGCTTTTGAAGAAGGGTTGTAGCCTCTTCTATTTGAAATGCCTACTTGAAGGCCAAGCTAAAAAAGTGATAGAAGAGATACAAACAAGAGCACGAGAGAACCACTAGGAAGGTAGGACACTTGTGTATTAGTTACTAAGGCAAAGGTATTGGCCAACATTAACTTGAGACGCCATTGACATAGCAAGAAAATGTGGCAGTTGTTAGAGACATGCAACTATAATCCAAGAACCTTCCAAAACTTAATGCCATTTCAAAGTTCATGGCCCTTTGCTTAGTAAGGGGGATAAATCTGATAGACCCACTCCTAATATGTAACGGACAAGTGAGGTTTGTAATAATATTTGTTGATTGCTTCACAAAATAGGCAAAAGTGGAATCATTAGTGCAAATAATTGAGTAAATAACCTTGAAATTCATATTGCAATCAATTGTGTGTCGGTTTGGGGTACCCAATGTAATTATCTTAGACAATGGCAATTCGACAATTCTAGGTTCAGGAAGTTTTGCTTAGACCTAAGAATTTGACATTGTTTTTCTTTTTTTTTTTTTTTTTTTGGACACCAACTCACCTTCAAACTAATAGGCAAGTGGAAGCAGTTACCAAGGTTATCAAGCATGCTTATAAGACTAGGATAGAAGTAAAGAAGGGTGTTTGGGCTGAAGAGATACCACAAGTGCTCTAGTCTTATTAGACCATAGCGAGAACAACAACTAGAGAAACCCCCTTCTTTGGCATTTGATATGAAGGTAGTGATCGATCGTTTAGGTATCGATACTAACATTGAGGACTTCTTACTTCATTGTTGAACAAAACATGGAAGAAATTGAGGCTAACAAGTTTGTATAGCGGCATAACAAAGATGAACTACAAGATACTATAATTCAAAGGTCAAACTATGAAGTTTTGAGATAGGAGAGTTAATTCTTTGAAAGGTCATGTTGCACTAAAGAGCCAAGATGTAGAGTACCCGTTCCTAATTGAGAAGGATCTTATCAAGTTATAGCAGCACCAAGGCATATATTATATGAGTTGGAAGACTTGGAAGAAGGCTTAGCAAGTCTTGGAACGTAGAAAATCTTAAAATCTATTGTTAGTGAGTTCATAGCAGTTGGATGTATATTCTCTACTAATTATTAAAATGGTGTATTTTTACAAGAACATTCTATAAAAATTTAGACTAGCAACTATATCTCTTGCCTTGAGGTTTGAGCAGATATATTTGCTTGGATCGGCATTGGAAAGAAGACCTTAAAAAGTCTAAAGTACCTTAAAGTTCAAGTAGAAACAGTTGCTTGGATTATTTGTAGGGAAGAAGACCTTACCTGAATTATCGTTAAGACAACTTTAAAAGGTCTCCTTGAGATTCAGGCATAAATATTTACTTGTATTGTTGTCAGAGGAAGACCTCAAAAGGTCTAAAGTATCTTGGTGTTCGAGTAGAATAATCTGTTTGGATTAATGCTCGGATGACCAAAATCCGAGAAGATCAAAGGTCGAGAAATAAAATGCCCTCTATGAAGAAAATTTCCCAAGTCTCGAAATTTTGCTTGTGCTAATACAATAAAAAGGGTCTTTAAGTATCATTGTAGGAAGAAATTTTCTAATTCCACAAAGTTTGCTTGACTAAAGCGGGCGTTTCATTAAAGAAATTTTCCAAGTCCAAGAAGTTTTGGACTACAATAGATCTTTCAATAGAGAAATTTCCTAAGTCCATAAGATTTGCTCGAAAAAGAATTTAATGAAAGAAGAATCCATATGCCTAAAAATGAGATTTTCATTACTAGAATATGGCATGTACAAGTTACAACAGAAAAAAGAGAAGTACATTTTATAGAGAACCATGAAGAAGGGGAAAGGTTAGTGCTTGTCCTTAGTCTTTAGGCTGAGCTTTATTACATCATTCTAAACACTTGATCACCGCCCCTTGCCAACCCGTTGCTTGTCTTGACATTGTCACCTTTGGCCCTAATCAGAGCAGTTGCCTCCTCGTCACCCTGCTTGTGCCATAAATTGATCGAGCACATCCATGTTGACCTTTTCATTAATTAACTCGTCAATCCATTCTCATATGGAATTGAACTTGTTCATACTCATTCCAGAGCATGGTCGTGAATGCATCCAAGGACTTGAACTACTCAGCAACACAACAATGAGAGACCTGAACTTCAAACTAAAGGGAGCAGTTTAAGAGCCTCATGACCTTTAGTTTGACTACTTCCTCCCTTGATCTCTTCAACTTAGGCATTGTTGTGGCCAGGTTGGAATTTGCGTGAGCCACCTCTATCTTTAGCTTCTCGACTTCCCTTTGAAGTTTTTCCTTCTCGGCCTTCGTCAACTTTTTTGAAGGCCAATAACAACTAATAAGCAGCAAGGGATTCACATACACACACACACACAAAAGAAAAAAAAAATCATGCATATGTTTAGGATACGCATCCATACTTCCATGCATGAAAAAATGAAGGCCGAGGAGTAGCTATTTCTATCAAGGATGTCCTTCCCTTAATTGACTTCTTGAGCTAGGAGGCCAATGTGAAAGCTTAGGAATTCTCCTTCTTGTCAACTTTAAAGACAAGAGGCTTATGTCTCAAAGATGCTTGACCCCCATGTAGCAAGGGGGTCAATAGTGTTTTCCTTTCCTTTGGGCCAAGCTTCCATTGTAGGGTCCACTGCTGGCAGAGGAGGTGTAGATGAGCTACTACCACAGGTTGCATACTTTGTCTAAGCCAATGACGTGGTTGAGATGTCCTTGTCTTCTCTTTTGCTTGAGAAGCTTGCAACATGTCCAAGGTGTAGTTTGCTTGCAATTTGACTACATAGTGAATACAAGAGGAACAAGAGGAATACTTGCTTAAAAATAAGGAATGGTCTTAGATGAGTCTACCTCGGTGCAAGCAGATCGGTGTTAGCATTACCCTGCTATCGTTGGTTGTCGGCAGGATCTTGTAGATTTCAAGGCTATGTGATAGGTTGAGTACCTTTTTTTGCTTCTTCCTCTTCTTAGGCGATTCCCAATATATTGCAAGGAAAAGAGACAAGAAAAGTTGACATTGTGAGAAGACAAACTACAAGAAGACATTGAGACCAACTCGATACTTGGGTATTGAAACTGGATGCCACCTCTACTCAGTTGCTGAACATGAAGAATTGGTCATCCTTCCATTCGTTGTTGGCAGTAGGATTTTTAGTGATGAGATAGGCCCTTTTGTTTGGATATCCCCAATTACTTGCGCAATACCCTCCTAATTTGAGCCAAGGTGAAGCTTGACATTGTAAGTCAGGTAGAAGTCTTCAAAGAAAAACTTTGGACGTCTTCGCTATAATCAAAACTCAATATAACCCAAAATTACTAGCGAGGCAATGGAGCTGAGTTGATCAGGTGCAAGGGTGATCTTGGAAAGGATGTCACAAATAATCCATGGAAGGGGAAAATTATACCTATAGAGGCAAACACAAAGAGCCACCTTTTCCTCAGTAGTCTACTCAACCTATCCCTTTCCGTAGGTGCTTCCATCTTTGACAGATTCAAGAATGCCGAGTAGATCCTGAATATAATGAAGATTCTCCTCGATTATTGAGGATTGATAAAGGTTTGAGAATTTATCGTCTTTTGACTCTCTCATGATCTCTACATTACTCAAAGGCTTCATGGAAGAGCTATAAGAAGGGACTTGTGCAACTTGGCTGTGCATGTGAACGACATAGATCAAGGCATACAATTGGACGAGAATTTTCCTTTGTGTGATCTAGACTAAATGTAAATCTCGAGGATAATCGAGAGCCAATAAGAGGCTTTAATGAGACACTAGTACCAATGGTGATCTTGAGGCGTATCAATAGATGGACAAGCAACTCTCCAATCCCATCACAATGAAGGCCATATACTTGGGGAATAAATGTTGGACCGTGAACTTAGTTTGAGCTGAGGACACTCAATCATAGAAGATGGAGGTTGAGACCAAAATTTGGGAAAATAGATGTGTTGCTAGCTCAACCAAGGGAATAATGGGGACGGTCCAACCTAACGAGGAAGACCTACTATTCACTACATCTTCTACGTGTATCTTGATCGAGCAGAGCAAATGGCATGACCTTATCCTTGTGATTTTAGCTATTAGTCTAGGATACCTACCTATACTTGTAGGATATGGTTCAAATTGTAGGATCCTAGATGAAATAAACTCTTAAAGTATCCTAGAATAATAAGAATCCTAGATGAAATAAACTCTTAAAGGATCCTATAATAATAAGAATCTTACCTAAATAATATATTAATAGAATTAGAAACTATAAATGTTCAACGCTTATGAATACACATACATTGTAAGCCAAAGGACACAAAACAACCATTCTAAAAGAATCTTACTACAATAATAGAGGTTTTTTGTTTTTCCTTTTCCCCGTCAATTTTGGTTTTATTCTCACTTCTTGTTCACTGCTATTGTTTTCCTCTTGCTATTAGTCAAACCTTGCACAAACAAGCTTCATTGATAATTAGGTTGTCGCTGTTTACACTCATGTTCTATCTCCACCGAATAGATAGACATCTTTTGAAAGAATTCTGCACCTCTTCCTTTGATAACTTGCCACCCTCCCGGGGCAGCATAAGATTCTTCTAATGCTAGATTTTTACCATGTACCTTACCCTTGGCATATAGGTATATTGTTTGTTGTTGCTTCATGTTTTGCACTTTGAACTACTGTCCTCTTACCCTTATTTCCATTGTTCGTCACCATCTTAGGTGTTACTTGAAAAGTCAGATGATTCCTCCACACCTGATTCAATAAATTTGTTGTCCTCTTTTAAAATTGTAATTGTTGGCAATCTTGTCCTCTTTTTCTTAGTCGACCTTCTTCCCCTTTCACTTCTATCTAGGCTGCAACCAAATTCTCCCCATTTAATCAACCTCCTTCTCCTCTTTCGTTTCACTCTTCTACCTAGTCTAGGTCTTTTCTTTGTGGGTCACTCTCATGGACATTGTTTTACATTTGGCAGTTCAATCAATGGACTATTCTCTAGTTATGTGCCCGTTTCATGGCCCAACCCAATAAATCATTTGGGCTTGAATTTGGTCCAAGGCCACCATTACGTGTTACCTTGTCATGCATCACATGTGTTTGCTTTTCTGGTTTGCTATTAACAAATTCTTGAAGGGTAGGTGTCCCCATCTTATTGGTGGCAATACGCATGTGGGTAGGTGGTGCTACCTCCCTTTGCTCTACATCTCCAGGTGGCAATCTACCATGCATCCAAGTCTTTGTAGCATCTGCCATGCACTGCATTTTGGCTGCAGTTGCTCCATACCACCTTAGAGTGTCATCTGATCACATACGTCGTTCTTCCATCTATCATGTGCTTTGGTGGCCTCTTTGTTTGGAAACACACTAACATGCTTGGCTATTGATGAATGTGTCTTTATGTTCCTCTCCTTTGTTAGCATCTTGGTGAGTTCTCTCTCCACATGTTTGGTCATCCTGCACCTTGACAATTGCCTTAACCTTACCCTCTTCCACAAACAAGTTGAACAGACACATCTTGAACATGGTGGCTCCTATACTAACTTCCATGATCTATGGTAAGAATCTTGAAGTCCATTCCTTCACCGTTAGGTGGGCCATTTTGTAAGTCATTCCTGACACTGTCATTTGTCTATTCTTGTCAAACTCGAACCTCCATACTTTGAGCAATGATGTTGGAGAACATCCCTAGTCCACTTTACAATGGTTATACCTTCAACTCTAGTACATGAATCTCGAATAGAGAACACTTGGTTCTTCCATTGTAATTCACTACTCCATTGTTTGATAGAGAAATTTAGGTATAATTTCATTTTCCCTCTAATTAATGTATCGCATTCTGCCCTTGAATGGCATTTAAGTAAAGCTGTATCCACACAAATGGGAGTGGGAAGAAGCACATGTTCGAAAGCCCTTGTAAACTCCTCCTCAATCTCATTCAATGATATCGATTGAAAAATTTGAATGCTACTATCTAATATTGATTATCGTAATCAATTGTTGGTGGGTTTTTCTTCTTCATCACAAAGTTTTGCCCTTCCTGGCCTTGATTTGAAACCCATATGCTTGGATTGATCAATCCATTCCTTTTTGCCTAGGAATTCTTAGTTATCACTCCATTTTCATGGATCAGTCCCACTTTTGCTCCATATTCATTAGAAGACAATTATAAGGCTGAAATCAAGCTGATCCAATGCATATTCATTCATATCCCTTCCTTTGGCATAAAACATTCTCTAAAAACTATTCTCCAATTCTATGATACGCAGATATTGTCTTCTAGGATTTGAGAATGTTTCCACTTTCCACTATGATAAAAAAACCCTAGCTAGAATTTAGTCTTTTGAAATCATCATCCCTCCTTGCTGTCCTTGCTTCTATTGTCATGGAAATCAACCATTCTATTGATTCAAGATCGGTTTTATTTTGAAAGACGTTGAAATCATCACCTCTTTGATTGCAATATTCTGTGATGTGGGCATTTTCCATACTTTTAAATGCTTCCAAGTTGTGTGAAACATGAATGACATCTCCACTTCTCTACTCGTGCTTGGTCCCCAAAAAAGTTCATGGTGTTGGTGAACATCTTGTCACTACCTTCCTTTCCAGTAACCAGTCAATCACCATTGCCCCCCTATCTGTCTTCTATTGCAAGATGCACTATGCTTAATTGCTACTTGTTTCCTAAAGGATCTTTATATTTTAGTTTAGGGGTGAACGAGTTGCACAACTTGAAAGAAAATTACATTGAATTGGTAAGAAAAGATGTAAATTTGAGAATGGGAAGTTTTGATGAGCTTGTCCAATTGAATTTTCTAACCATGTGCCATACACGATTATATAAATACTGCTAAGAAGTGTAACATGGTGGCCACATTTTGATGGTCGTGGAATTTCACCATAGTGAAGTGCCTTAGTTTACTTCGTTTGAGTTTAACAACAACAACTATGAGGGTTTTGGAGGTTTTTAGCTTTAAGTATTAAGCAGTGGCACTTGAACATTAACATATTCTTGTAGGAATGTTAATTTTTGAAATGAAATGAGTGACGACTACATGGGGAAGGACAGGTGGCAATCCCCAGTATAAGGATGGGATGTCCTTGTTAATGTTTTGAGCTAGTTGAATGGTTGTTTATTGCATCAACACGAAGGGCACAAGGAGTTAATTTTGAATGGGAAAGGTCCAAAAAGAAGAGTAAGATTGAAGCTTTGTTCAATGAGGTAAGTTATCTTGAAACTTGAATTGTCCAACTCTCTTTTGGTTGGAGCTTACATGTTCCATTTTATGAATGGTGGCCCAGGCCATAATTGTGGCGTTATTTAGCCGTTGAGTGTGGGATGAGAAGTTTATCATGAGCGCCAAGTGAAACATCTTTGGCCAATTGAAGTTTAGTCTTTTTAGGCTATCCACAATGTACAACCTAGTGACAAAATTCTACAACCATATTTTATGGTTAGATGCCTCATAGCATGCTATGATCTTTGCTGTCATGGTGGAAAAGGTTGTGAGTGTGTGCTTAGCACTATTCCGATAAATAGCTCCTCCAATAAGTAGGTGGATTAGCTCTAGGTGGATCTCCTACTATCTTCGCATCCAACGAAATTAGAGGAATATTAACATATTTTTCTTCAAAGGCATATCAAAACTGAACTTAGTTGTGGGATCATAAAACTTGTAAGGCCTCGCGTAAGCTGGACATCTCCATATGTGTAAGTGCTTTAAACTAGGCTTTTTACCTGTTAAAACTGATAAGAGGCCTTAGTAGTCACTATAATTGGAATTATGTTGAGTATATATGTTGTAGTCTTTTAATGTTTTTCTTCAGAGTGATTCAAGCAAGGTAAAATGAGTAATTATGCTTCCCACCATCTCCTTAAACATTTTGTTTCGTCTTCGTACAACACTATTCATGCTAGGTGAACCCGACATAGTATATATTGTGGGTCGATACTACACTCCTCTAGAATTTAGCAAATGGTCTTCGACGTTGTTTACCTAATTCGTGTAGTACTTACAACCATAGTTTGATCTAACACTTTTAATACTTATTTTGAGTTGGTCCTCAACTTTAGTCTTATGTTTTTGAACATGTCCAAAGATGGTAATGTTTCATTAATGAGATAGAAATTTGTGAAAAATTGTCTATGAACATTATAAAATATTGTTGATCATTCCAAGAAGCTGGAGAGAATGGACTACAAACATCTTTATGTATAAGTTTTGGGACGTTTGAAGTCTTGTTGACACCTAATCCGTTAACATTAGTTTGTTTCCTTCTATGTAATGATTAAACACAAAATTTATGAAGTTAAAGAGAATAAAGAATTTCGTCTGACACAAATCTCATAATTCTCCTTTTGAAGATATATTTTTTTATGCCACAATGAAGCAAAATTCTCATTTGCTGGTCTGCATTTTAGATTTCATGTACTTACATGCAATGATTTATTAAAAGAGGTAACTTTGTTAAGCAAATATTGATTGTGATTACTTGATAAAGAACTTGTGCTAGTTAATTTTTATCTTGGGAAAGACTAAAAATATCCCATTTTCAAATGAATAATGATATCCAAATTTATTCAAAATATGAATAAGAATGAAATTCTACCTAAATGGCAATATAATGAAAGTCTCTTTCAAATTCAAATAAAAACTAGTTCTTAACAGTAATCTAAAAGTTTCTATTGTCTCTATTTTCACCTCTTTGTGGTTACCAATGTAGATGTATCTTTTACCTTCACTGGGTTTTCAATAATTGAGACAATCATATATAGAGACACCGATATGAATTGTTGCACCATCCACCATGTGTGTCCAGTTACTGAAGTCCAATTAATCTAAAAAGAAACAAAATTAAGAAATATACCAATCTTTGCATGGCAAGCATGGTATTTGGTACAATTCTTTTTATGCTTGTAGCTTCATTAAAAAAACAACTGTTTTCCTTTTGTTGTTATTTATGTGGTGCTATACCTGCAACATCCTTAGTCTTCTTTCCATTTTTTGTTATGTTTGTCCTTTGAGGTAGTGGCTAATTGAGTACTTCTTGTTTTGTCTTGCTTCAACCTTTCCACTTTTTGGAAACGATGTCAGATGAGCCCATTAAGAGACTTTTGTTTTTTTAAATTTTTTTGTCAATTATAACTCGCTTGAAACTGATTGAACCGCGTCAAAAGTGATTTCAAAATTAGGTGCACTAACAAGTCCTTGGACGTTAAGAGACCTTTTTTTTTTTTGACAATTATAACTCACTTGAACTTGATTGAACCGCGTCGAAAGTGATTTCAAAACTAGGTGCACTAACAAGTCTTTGAACAACTCTAACTTGAGTGCCTTGAGCTTTGAAGCAACATGAGACATTTTTATAATATACGTCTTATGTTTTCTTTTCCTTTCTATTGCATTAAGAGGCAAGGTTTGCCAAAATTTTACTGGTTTTAACTTTTCATTTTTGGCAAACTTCTTCTCAAGGTCTGCAACAAAACCCTTAGCCATAGTAATCATATTAGACATAATGATGTGAAAAGCCTTTGGAATAGCATACTTCACGATTATTATACTAATGTGACTCAATTGCCCCACTTTTCCATCTTCCTCTTCTCATAGGAGCTACTTTTATTAGTAAGAGATGTAGGTTGATCAACTCGATGCAAGGTGTGGGTCCATGTCTCTTAGAATAATCAAGACATTCTCTTGCCATGCTTTAAAGTTGTTGTCATTAAGCTTAGAATGAGATTTACGGTAATAGAGATATTCAAAGCAGAACAATTAATTGAGTAAAGAACAAAAATAAAACAAAACAAAATAACTCACATAAGCACCATATTATGCAAACAGTGGTAGGGCACATCACAAGATATCTAGTACAAATTTGATATTTAGTCTTTGGACGCTCTTGGTGTAATAATCAAACATTGACAATAAGACATGTCAAACAATAAACCATTGTTTGGACCTATTCATTGTCATAGGATACACCAAATAATTATACATGTTTATTACCATAGGTGTTATGCAATTCTGGCCAAACATTGACCTTCCTTTGGTTTGACCAAAATTTGCATGAACAACATGTACATAAATACCTTTTAATATTCTAAATTGAATTAATTTCAGTAAGAGAAGTTGCTTTGGTAACATGTTGCTTTAATTAACTAAATTTCGAACATTATACAATTGAACCAATGTTTGAAATCAAATTCACCAATTTTGTATAATCAAATCACAAAAGTTTTTAATTTGGATTAATTTCCAAAACTTTTTTTTTTTTTAATTTTAACGAGGCACCAAAATGTTCAATTTACAAATGAAATGCCATAATAATAATAATAATAACAACAACAATAATAAATGAGTTCTTTTAATGTAATGACAGGCATTAATAATTCCTTAAAATGTACATATTGAACCCACTAAATATATGGAGCACAAACTATATGCCCTTGCGCCATAATTTAGATTTTTTTAATTCATTAAACGATCTATTGCTAGGCCATAAAGGTGGTGGCCCAATAGCCCAAATACCTTTGTTTATTTATTAAATTGCTTAGTTGGCATGGTTAGGCACATTATTATTCACAATCCAACTGGGTCTATCTTTTGAAAGATAATCTTAGGGGGTCAAAACCCCTTGAAAGACCAAGTAGCCATGGCAATTGCCTGGTTCTTACTTGCAGACCAGTGCAAGCCATGGCTGCCTAGTTCAACTTGCTTGACCTACACAACCTTGTTTTGATATCCCTCCACTGACAACTCATTATTGCCAGCTTGTTGTGGATGGTGATGAACCATTGGCATGCCTTTTTTTTAATCCCATTTTTTTTTTTCAATAATGAATTGTTGTTGCATCTTGACCACTGTGGCCTGCCAACTACTTCTCCTAACTGCTATAATTTTTTCTTTAAAAATTAAAATTGGAACAAACCCTTGAAATATATTTTAATTTGCTACAATGTATTAAGAAACATCATACATTTTGTTTTCAAATTTGAAAGTGTCAAAAAGGGATTTTGAAATTCGAATTTGAAAACACACCAATACATTGATAACAATCAAAATAAAATATCAATTCTTAATGATTCAATATGAAGTGGTTGTAATTTCACTTCTTGGGTAGTATTTAAAAGTGATAACCATCATAATAATAAGAGCATTCATATTGTAGCATCAAGAATCCATTAAACTAAAGTAAAAGAGTAATTGAATCAATCATGACGCCAATAAAACATAAAGAACGAAAATTCGACTTCACCCTAAAATTCAGCCTTTGAAAATTAAAATTAATTTAAAGAGTTCAAGAAATTTGAGAGAAGTTTTGTAAAAATTCACCAACTAAGAAAAGTAAAAAAAAAAAAACTATATAAATGCTAAAATATGCACAATTTCTTTTAAAAATGATTAAAACAAACATAAATAAATACGTTTTATGTATAGAAAGTATGCATTTCTAAATGTATATTTTAGCATTCATAAATAAATACATTTTATATATAAAAGTGGGCATATGATTGTTCTAAACGTGTATTTTACTGTTAATAATGTTTAACAAACATCGCACATGTTAACTTAAAATTGTTATAAAAACAAAAAAGAAAGAGGAACTTGTCGTCAAACTCTAATAATCTTGCAAACATAAACGCTAGCTTAATTGATCGCTAGCTCGCTAGTCGCTGCAAGCAATTATATTTGATCTTCTCTATCGATTACAGTAGACAACTCTTATTTCTTGTTTTTATCTCAATGCATCTCTTTTTAGGCTCTCAGCTTATTTTTTTCATCTTTCTTCTCTCTATCGTCTCTCCACCAGGCTACGACTCGTTCTTCTTTCTCTTGGAGAACCACTCGCCAGTTGCACATATCTTGCCTTTAATCTTCTTCATTTATAGAGAAATTATTTTTTCATCTCTATGATTATACATAAGAAACTCTATGCACCACATGGATTCTTTTAAAAAAAAAATGTCTTTTTGAAGCTTTTTTTGCATTTTATTTTCAAAAATTCGATTTTTGGTGAACTTGTTTGATTTGTTTGAAGATTTCAACGAAATTTTATAATTTTACAATTACAAGTGAATTTTGCTTCAATCATTCAAATTATATAATTAAGGCAACTAATTTTGCTGAAATTCAACTAATTTTTATGCCATGGTAAAACATAAGCCTTGTGATTCATCTTCCAAATCAACATGTAGTGAGTGCATGTGATTTGAGGACTATAACCATATATTTAAGTTAACTCAATGTTAACACTCATTATTAATTTCTATATTTGCTAATTACAATAATAAAAATAATAATTTGGTTTCTACATATAAAATGTTCTTCACTTAATTGGTGCATTTAGGCCATAATACTTAAACTTTATTTGGTTACTTGAAATGAACTTAACCTTTTACGTTTTGTATACATAATTATATTTATATATAACACCACATGTTGGATTAAAATCCAACATAGTTCACAATGGAGCAACTTTTTTCTTACTGGTCCATGGCCTTTGGAAAGCTATGTGACAGCCTTATGTCCTTGACAAAAATTTGTCTTTATTTCCATAATCAAATGGTCTTTTGAATCAGTGAAACTTTGGAGTTGAATGTTGAGCTTGTCTAACTTGTATACATATTTCCCTATTTTTGCTTCGTTCAAAGTCCTTCAATCTATCTAGAAGAAACTGCTTGTAAAAAATAAATTTCTCCATATATACTGTTTTGCTGACACTGATTAATTTTGATATGGTTGATATGGGTGTATGTTTGCACATACACACACACACATAGAGGCATACATTATATTTGCTCCCTGTGCTGTGTGCTGTTTTTACTGACAATGATAAATGTTGATGATGTGTGTCTTGATGTCATTAGTAATTGATTGGAAATATCTGTAATGTTTTCTTTCTAGTTGACTCACAAAAAATGTTCAATTCTCAAGATAAACTGATTTTTTTTTTCAGTTTTTATTCATAATTTGGTCCTAGTGTGCTTCTGTTGTTTTCCTTGTAAGATGTGATGTTTGAATCTTGTCATCCTTGTTTTATACAGTGATTACCTGTTCAAGCTTTTGCTCATTGGAGATTCTGGTGTTGGCAAGTCATGCCTTCTTTTAAGATTTGCGGTAAAGATGTTATTCCTTTTCTTTTGTTTAATGTCTCCATGGAATTTTTTAATTATTTAAACTATTGCATCTGCACCATTTTTCCCTGTATCCAGTCCTTTGTTCATTCATTGAAAGTATTTTCACATACTTTGTTCATTCATTGAAAGTATTTTCACATAGATCAATGTCCTAGTGAAGGGCCAAGTTTAGGTCCTATTTATCATCATTTGTCTATTTTCTTTTTGTTTCTGATTTCCAAGAAATAAAAATTCGGTTTCGCCTTAAACTTCGACATTTAAAAATTAGAATTAATTGAAGAATTTAAAAAATTCAAAAGAATTTTTGTAAAAATTTGTCAACTTAAAAAAGTTTTAAAAAATATATTTGTAAATGCTAAAATATGAACAATTTCTATTGAAAATTATGAAAACAAACATAAATAAATGCATTTTACATGAAAAAGTATAAATATAATGGTTTCTAAATGCATTTTACATTAAGAATGTTTTATGCACATTGTGCATGTTAACCTAAAATTGCTATAAAAATAGAAAGAAAGAGAAACTTATTGTTAAACCTTAATGGTCTTGCAAACATAAACCGTAGTTTGATTAATCATTGACCCTCTAGTTTTTGCAAGCGCAAATATATTCAATCTTCTCTATCAATTACAATAGATGGCTCTCGTTTCTAATTCTTCTCTCAGTATCTTTCCTATTAGGCTCTTATCTTATTTGTCTCTTCTCTTTTCTCTTTATCATCTCTCCTCGAGGCTACAACTCGTTCTTCTTTCTTTTGGATAATCATTTGTCAATTGTACATATCTTGCCTTCAATCTTTTTTATTTATAGAGAGATTTTTTTTTAATAATGTCTATGATTATATAGAAGAATCTATAGCACTAAATGGATTCTTTCATAAAAAAATTGCCTTTTTTTAACAACTTTTATGGATTTTATTTTGTAGGAATAGTTTGAAAGTTCAATTTTAGGTAAACTTTGCCAATTTTTTCAAAGATTTCGATGAAATTTTGTAATTTTACAATTATCTGTGAACTTTGTTTTGATTGTGCAAATTACCTAATTAATTCGGTTAATTTCACCAAACTTTGGCTAATTTTCATACCATGCTGGTTTCTTAGCTAACACACTTGGTTGAGACAAGTAGAAAATAAGCAATGCCGAATAAGGAGACAAGCAAAGCATGTATCTTGGTCAGGCAGGATCTTGCAAGAATATCAGTAGTTGTTACAGAAGCTACCAATTTGTCATTTATTCGACTGAGGTTACAGTCTTTATGTTCTGGCCAATGACATAAAATTTCATGCTATGCAGGATGATTCATATCTGGAAAGTTACATCAGTACCATCGGTGTTGATTTTGTGAGTATAATGTCATAATCCGATCTTTTCCAGATTTGGATAGCATTCTCCGTGTGGCTATATTTGATTTCCCATATAAATCTCTCTTTAGAAAATTCGCACAGTTGAGCAGGATGGAAAGACCATCAAGCTCCAAATTGTAAGATTTTCATTTGTTTCTCCATCCTTTTTCTTCTTTTTGCTGTTTGGAACAAATTAGTCTATTCCCACAGGCTGATTTTCATTTCTCCTATTTAGTGGGATACCGCTGGACAAGAGCGTTTTCGTACGATTACTAGTAGCTATTATCGTGGAGCACATGGAATTATTGTAAGTTTGTTTAATTTGTTCTACACCAGCTGTTTCCTTTCTGATTTTCTATTCTACTCTTGTTGTTAGATTGTTTATGATGTGACTGATCAAGAAAGCTTTAACAACGTCAAGCAATGGCTGAGTGAGATTGATCGTTATGCAAGTGAAAATGTAAACAAGCTTTTGGTGGGAAACAAATGTGATCTTGTTGCCAATAAAGTGGTGTCTTATGAAACTGCCAAGGTGAAATTTTGACTGCTGGTGGAGACTGTAACTGTTTTCTATTGCTAATCTTAACCATGCCACTCTAGTTCCCTAGAGAGGGGTCCATGCCTAATATCCTTACCTCTTCTCTCCATAATCTTTTTTAATTTTAATTTTTAAAATTTTTAAAATTTTAAATTATTTTTTATTTTTATTTTTTTTGTGAGTCTCTGCAGGCATTTGCAGATGAGATTGGAATTCCCTTTTTAGAAACAAGTGCAAAGAACTCAACCAATGTAGAGGAGGCATTTATGACCATGGCTGCTGAGATAAAGAACCGGTATCTCTTTCATTATCTTCCTTTTAAGTTCTCAAGAACTGTGCTCACATTTTGTTAGTTTGAGTGATTGATGATGAGTTTCTTTTCTTGGTTCCTTCTGCCATTCTTCTGTATGATTGGGCTTTTAGATGCAGCCTTTGGATTCTGTAATGGCAGTCCTATCTCTCCAAATAGAATGAACCATGAGAGACTTGATCGAGAAATTAAGAACTCGGAATAATAGTCACTAAAATTGTTATTTAGATTGTGGAGTCTTATATTATTTTTTCTGTAGGATGGCAAGCCAACCAGCGGTGAATGCAAACAGGCCTGCAACGGTTCAAATGCATGGTCAGCCAGTCCCACAGAAGAGCAATTGTTGCTCATGATTTGGCTTCCTTCTCAAAACTTTATGTTGTTGAAATGCTTCTGATGGGGAAATATGGTTGTAGTAATGAAACTAAAGGTAGTGTTGGTTGAGGGAATAGACCCTCAGCTCAGCCTTGAAACAATGCTTCTTTTGTACATATAGCTGAAAAGACGGGAAGTCTTTTTCCGCTCTCTTCCTTTCTGCGTGTGTTGTGGTGATAGTGGGCATAAAACAAGTCTCACGCTTACTTCCTTATATCATGTTGTGGAACTCGAAATGCATTGGTAGGTTTGTTGTATGGCCATTTAAACATTGTGATTCCTCTGTCGAATAGTCTATTAGTGATTCCATCCTATGGTTTCTTCTCCTTTGCTCATTTTGAAGATATTACTCACATGAATAGTTTAGCTTAATAAAGAGCGTATTTAGTGCACAGGGCTTTTGCTTATTACATTTTTATTTTTATTTTTTATTTAGAGGTGGTGTTTGGATTTGAATTTGGAAATATCAAGTTGTATTGAAGCAAACACAATTATTGTGCTAAGACCAAATGTCTTACTCATAAGTGTAAGAAAGCTAAGGAACTGTCATATCTATAGGCAAAGTACTGCTGACCGACTCTTGGAGTAGAAGGGGTTGAATTTGTAATCACAAGCCTAAAATTTATGTGAGATACCAACATTAAAACTTTTGAAGTTGTTATACATTGGTTTTATATAAACTAATATGTCCAGCATTCGGTACTAAAGTTCTTACCTATTATTCGTTTCTAGCTTTTATTATGGATGTTCTTAGATTGTTGTCCATAAGACAAAATTGTAATGGTCGAAAGCAGATTCTAGCTATACGTATGGTAGAGTTCTCAAATGGATATTATCATCATGACCTTTTACTTAGCAATGGTCTCAGTTTCACTTTCAGTCAAATATATGTGGCGCTTTCTCTCTAGGACTTGAGTTTAAGGCTGGAGGCCTAAGAAAAGGTGATAATATGTGAAGCTTTGGTACTGAGAAAAGGTTGCAAAGATTTTAAAATTTTTGTATCTTTTCCAAAGAAATAAATAAATAAAGACTCAAGATTATTATAGCTCGCTTAATCGGACCGCAAAAAACTAGAATTTATGCAAACTTACAAAATAGTGTTATATCAATATTTGAAAATAATATGTTTTCTTTGTAGATTTTAAAGAGTACATCTAGTTGCACCACAAAAAATAAAAATAAGAACAAAATTTGTTTTATGTATTCTCTTTTACGTACACTACAAAATCAGTAGAAATACTGAAAGTAGCACAGCAATTCCACAATGTCTCTCATAATTTCTCTTATTTGAAATCCTTCCAGCCTAACCCTAACACCTTCTTCAACTCATTTTATGATCGTATTTTTTTACATTCAAAATCCAAAATCATTATATAAGTCATTGACTTTGTTGTTGTAATCTCCTTTTTAGTGAAAAACAATAGTTTTGTTCAACATTTTGTGAGAATGCAATTTGATCTAAATTCTTGTTTTACATATTCGGAATGAGACACTTTTAACCCACTCAATATAATTGACATGCCTTGATTTTGACATGCGCCTGTGGAAGAATAATATGAAGCTTAGAATTTTGAATGTATTCACTGCTTCAAATTAAAAAAATTTAAAAAAAAAAAAAAGGAAGGAAAGATGATCTATGGTCAATTTAAGAAATTGCTACTTGTACCTTGTAGAAAAAAATGTCATAAAATCAACCATTCCATTTCTCTTAGTTTAGAAAAAAATAATTCCTTTCAAGCAAGCAACACAATTCTAGGAGCCTTCCTCATTTCAAACTAAAAAGTTTAAGGAGAGATTAATAAATCACTAAGAGATTTGTTGAATTTTTGTTTATCATATTTAATATTAGATATGGAATTGAATATTTTGGTGTTTTGATCATTAAAAAAAAATCAACATTGGTGAGAAGGGAATTATGTTGATTATCCGAGAGGTGATAAATACTACTTAAAAATAAAAGAGAAAAAAAAATCAAAATTAATAATTTTTGCAATGAATGAGGTCCTTTATTTATAGGCTATTCACGGTTGATCAAGGTAGCATTTAATGCACTATTAGATTGTGTCTTGCGGCCGTTGGATGTAATTTGATGATGTTGATCACTATGTCAAGTAGCATCATTTAGATTTCGATCACGATTTAATTGTTGTGATTGTAGTGCTTTGATCTTGCACTGCTCAATCAAGCACCATCCAATGGTCCTGATCGGTGCACTCATGTTACCCACTTTTGGATCATGGTTTGGATGTCTTCAATCGAACTAAAACCACATCTTTTGATGTTTTGAAAATTCAAAGCTCTCCAAGTCCTAACAATGGTAACATTTGCAAAGTGCAAACTATTCTGAGCCTAGTGTGCTTGAAGACCCCACTTGTGCACTAGGCCATCACAAGTGAGCCATGTGCCACATGTTGCATGCTTCTTGGGTTTCTTGCGAGTATGAGAGTGTTTAAAAGTTTAGTGTCTGACTATAGCTACATGTAAAAATTTGTGTTATCGTATCATAAATAGGTTTGACTCATTTATTATAAACTCAAGTCTGATCCTTTTATTAATCATATTAGATTTATAAACTCAAACCTAATCCATTTATTAATCATGTCAGGTTTGCAAACTCAAACTCAATTCGTTTATTAATAGTGTTATAGTCATGTATTTTTATATAATCTAATTAATTTTTTGCAAACAATTTTTAGAATTATTTTTTACAAAAAATATTAATAAATATAAAACATAAATAATTTATTAAAAATAAAAATAATTAAAATTTTTAAATGATAAAAAAATTATATCATCAACATATTAATAAGTACATTAATTTTAAATTAACTTATTTATAATTTATTTCTTAATTTATCCATTATCATTTAAATAAGTCATTTTTAGGTTTAGTAGGTTAGCCTATTTATGATATGAATTTTAGTTATATTTAATCGTGTTTAACCTGCTTTAAATTAAACCTTTTTATGCTAAAACCCAAACCTATTAAATGCATGTGTTCGGGTTGAGTTATTGTGTTGTGTCACAAATTTCACCTTTAACTATAGTCCTACTTATAAGCTAAAATTTTAATTATTTTCTTTTTTCATATGAGACTAAATAAATTGTTAAAAAACATTCCATTTCATGCTTTCAAAATAGGCAACTTTGCATTCAATTTTTTAAATACCTATGCTTTTAGCTAAATGATTACATATTCTTAATCTTCACATATCAAAAATTAAGAATCAACTTATTTCCACCAATAAATATTTGTAAGACCTACTTAAATATTTAACTAAAAAATTGTCAAAAATCACTTGTAAAAAGCAATTTTTCTTGTGGATAGAACTTAATGTTCAGGTTTGATCAGACAAGCCAGTATCAAAGGGTTGTCGTGTGTCTTTTAAGACTAAACAGTACAAAAACAAGTGGTTAGTTACCATATGATACAATCAAAAATCAAGATCTCTCAGTTATATTACAAAGGAACAAACTACATGGTGGTTTGTTTATATATATATATAAACCTTCAAATGATGTTAAAGATAAATATTGTATTTTTAAATTGGATAAAACAAAGCAAGACTGTACAATCCCTACAAAATTTAAAGAATCAAAATCCTTGTCAAAAGGCCACTAAAATCAATTAAAAAAACAAATTTCTCATGTACAGAATGTGTATGATCCTGTATCCATTAGGGACATGACTTCTTTAACAACATTTTAAATCTTTAAAATAATTTTTCACGAACCATCTCTGATTAATTTACTTTATTTATTTCAACTTTTATAAGAATTTTATTTAAAAAATATTGTTTGATAATAAAAGCATTTCAACCGCTCTTCACAAACAAGATAGATAGTCAATTGGGTGTTAATCCAATTGTGTATCGTATAAGATTTGAATGGTTGGTTTATGCTAGGAGAAAAATGCATGTATATGTAATTATAGATATTTATTAGATCTATATGAACTATTCATATATTTTCTTTGCGTACCCGACTATAAATTTAGATGGGGTTTTAATAAGCATCTTTTTAGTTCATCTAGTATGTTTACTAAAAATTTAATCTAGAAATAATTTTTTATATTGTAAATATATACGAGTTATGTTAGGATAATTTTATTGATGGTCTTTAAACTATATATAGTTGTAATAGATTTCGTCATAAAACTTGACTTTATAACAAAAAATAAAATCACTAAACCTTTAGAAATGTTTTACCTATGGTTATGTAGCCCTATTGTCAGCATAGCAAAAATGCTTGTGTAACAACACATCACACCCCCATGACACTCATTCTCTTTCCTATATTGCATACATGATGTCATGTTAATGCACAATCATCATCTTTTTACTAACGTGACAACTTAACTTCCTAAACTTTCCACATCAGCATTAATGTCATTAAACAGACTTTCCTGGAGATGAGCCTCTCACAAGCGTTCTGTTCACTGATCATTAACAACATTTTTAACTTCTTGCAGAAACTATTTCAACACAATGAAGTCTTTCCTGATTCCGCCAGCTATCAGCATTAATGTCATTAAACAGACTTTCCTGGAGATGAGCCTCTCACAAGCGTTCTGTTCACTGATCATTAACAACATTTTTAACTTCTTGCAGAAACTATTTCAACACAATGAAGTCTTCTAATCTCTATGTCGAGACCCCTTTCCTAGGATGAAGGATGAACCGACCGACACAGTGTCCCAACAAATCTGCCCGCAAGCCGAGCTTGCGAAGACACTGTTAAGCCTCAACATACAACACCACATCACACACTTTCAAAGTAATCATAAGAAATGCAGTAGAAAGTTAATACACGAACACCAATAAGAACTTGATATTTCTGAAACGGGTCATTATAACATGTGTAGCAACGGGAGACTATCCATTATATATAGGCTTTCCTCACCCCTATAAATAGGTCTTAACCCTCAAAAGACAATGACAGAAAAGGAAATACAAAGAAGTCCTACCAAAAAGAGTAAGGGAACGCGGCTCCATGCGATGACCACTCCCTTGCCCTTATCCGCTGCTAAAGAACCTGAAAAGTTAGAATAGTGAACCTAATTGTCCACGGCGGCTCAGTGAGTAATGCAATCTAATTCAAACATAAAACAAGTATTTCACAATTAAAACATGTGCCATGAATGCATGGCAATAGCATATGCAAGTGAATGCAACAGTAAACACATTTCAAAATCATAATGCAGTCGTGCACCTTCATTCCAAAACAGTTAAATAATGAAAAACATTCCCTGAGGCGACTAAAAATTACTCGAGCTGGTTGCAGACAGTTAGGCGCATCGTGTCGACTTCGATTAGGTCTTATTGCCGTTGCCATCATCGTAACGACCAACCAGGACTTATTGCCATTGCCTTATAGTGACGGCCCGATTAGGTTTCATTGTCGTTGTCATCATCGTAGGCCCACAGAATCCCCTGGCGGGCACTCTGTGCTAGGTGGTCACCTCTCGGGGTCGTATGAGAGACCGACACAACTCACCCTAACCTTGTACTCTCGGACTTCAAGACTCGGTGCACTTTTCATTTAAAACCCATTTAAAAGAATGCAAATTCATCACAATATGTAATCCATTTTCATAATACACAGAATAACAAGCTCTAATAAATGAGTTAGAAAACACTACTCACTGGGATACTCCACTACCGACGCTCCTCTCGCGACCGATCGCGTCGCGTTAGTACTGGGTCTTGCGAAATCGACGCAACTTCTTAACACTAATATGGGACTTGGCTCACTCTAATTCTATATCATTGGTTAATCAATTACTTGACCTAGTCAAGAATAGTTCACATATGTTCGTTCACCTTGCCTTAGTCACTAAGTCCATTTGATTGACCTCAGTCAATCTTGGTCAACCCTAGTCAACTTATTATTTGTTGGCCTAGCTGGTCAACAGAGTCACAATTCTCATTACTTAGGCAATTGGGCCAAAAGGGTCAATATTCTCAATTCTCATTACTTAGGCACAAACCTTAGCTTATGACCTTATCTGCGCAACCATTTTTTTGATTTTTCTGCGGGAAATTCGTTCATCGGATTTGCGCCAAACTTTGCAGAACCGTTCTTAACTTCCTAAAGTTTCTCCATAATTTTAAATTACAATTTGTGGACCTTATTTACTAGGGTTTCTAAGCATGATAACAGAAACTGGACAGATCCCGTATCCCCTGCTACAGGCAGTGATTGTTTGCCTTAGTTGACCTAGCTACGCACATCAAAATGTCCTGAAATTTTGTAGACAACTTCTAGACATATCTAAGGGTCTCTCCACCAAATTTAAGCTCAATCTATCACAGTTTGATTAGTCAATTTTATCTCAGAAATTTCGGCCAGATTGCAGGAAATTTCTGGGTTCAAGGATTCCATTATCTTCTAGTATTCTTTTCCCTCATTCAATCACATTCTATGGGTTGTTTCTTGTGTCTACTTACAGTTTACAGGTCATATACAACCACTTCGAATCAGTAGCATGCAACATTAAAAACATGTCTATCATTCCATCATTATTCTGTTATATTCTAAAGAACAGAAGGAATTTGCTCTAGCACCCTATAATCATGGCATATTTGCATGTATTAACAAGACACATCAACAAGAGTTTAAGGTCAAGTCTTTATATCTTTCTGGAACCTCTATTATGGAGTCTACAATGCCTCTGGTTCCAGCTTGAAAGGGTGCCTTTAGGTGTCCCGAATATAGCTCTTCCTTCGGTCTCAAACTCTTTCTGTCGGCACTGTTGCAACGGTATGTCTAACAGTTAGCGACAGTGACTTATAAAGCACATTGAACGTTCCAATTTCTGGTTTCTACCACTTGGACACTTAAATACTCATGATAAGGAGTAGAATGATGGATTTTTACCTTAAGGACGTGCCTTGAGTGGTTCAAGAGTGAATTTTCCCAAGGTTCTTTAACTGTCTCTGTTACACAGTTGCGACAGTGGGTAAGTAATCAAATTCAAGGGTTCTAAAATCATGCATAAGGCCCTATTTTTCATTCTCTAACTTTTGGAGATCAATGTATATATGAAAATGAGGGAATGAATCATTTTACCTTCAAAAAGGAACTGGAAAAGGCCAAGGTCCAAGGCTTCAAAAGTGGTTCCAACACACACTTTCTGATTTTTCTGGGTTCAAACAGTGTGGACAACTCTCTTCTTGATGATTTCTGCCTCAAACGGCTCCAAGACTAGGCAAACTACTTGTGGGACCTTGTAGGTGGTGGTACAAGCTTCAAATCAAGCTATAGTTTACAGGATTTGGTAGAGAATTGAAGAAGTTCTAAGCTTGGGAAGTTTGCTATAGATCTTGAAAATTTTGGAGTTTGAGCTCAAGAATGTCTTTTTCTTGCATAAGGATGCTTGCTTGGCAAGGGTGTAGATGACATGTGGCATCCAGGTGACACTTAACATCACATGCTAGATGCCCAGTTGGTAGCCTTCATTGGCCAAATTGGAGGCCATGAAGTATGGCAAAACCATGGGTTATAAACCATGACCTCTCATGCTTTTTGCTAGAAAATCTACTGAAAATTCATAAAAAATCGGCCAAAAAACTCCCAAAAACGCACAAAAAGACAAGGAGAAAAGGGGGGGTCGGACCCTCTTGGGCGCTAGGCGCCCGGGCTACGCGTGCGGCCCGAGTCCTGCACGGGCACCCGCCCTTGCGAGCCAGGCACTAGGCCCATTGGGGCCTAGGCCGGCCCAGGCCCAGCGCCTGGGTCAGCCCAGGTCCCATTAATATATATATATATATATATATAGTTTTTTATTTTCTGTTTTTAATTTCTTATTTACATATACACATACCTATATACATGTATTATATACTAAATTTCGCATTTTTTTTAAATTATTAAAAATTGTCTAATTCATCATTTTTCATCAAAATGCCAATGTTATATACCATTGCATCATTTATTTAATTATTTTCTCTAAAAATTAAATAAATTTCTCCAAAAATCATATTTTTCACCCAAAAATTACATTTATCATTCTAAAAATCAGATAATTGCTCCAAAAATTCATAAATAAATCCTATAATTTATTTTCCTCAAGAAAACACTTTTTCCTAATATTTTCATGTGTTTTCTCCTTAAAATTGTATTTTCTCGAATTATTTCTATTTTCCTTAATAATTAATCCGAAATTGAGAAAAATTGAGAAAAATTTTATATTTTCTCATTAAAATTTCAGAAAATACATGGAGTACATAAATGTCGGATCCGTAAATCCGATGTAAAACATGTGGGTCGTCACACTCTATCTAATTTAACCAACTAGGAAATGCTAATTTTTCTAATAAAAAGGATCCCCAATGGCATAACAAGGTTCAATGAAAGATCTCTTAAAAGAGTCATTTGACGTGGTTGGTGACAGTGTCTTTACTCTTATCAGTAAACAGATTTTACAAATGAACAAAAGTAAAAACACTAGCTCCAAGGAATACCATGATAAAAATAAATACAAATAATGATAGAGATCTTTATACTCTTGCACACAAGCATTCAATGCCAACTTTCGCGGCTATCATATAAATATCTCAATGTGAGAGAAGTGAATCACAACTTCAAATCCACTAATCCATAACTGCATGTCCTACATCATTATACATGTGGAGGTCCATCAAGTATAAGTAATACATATGAACTTGTAGAATTTAGTATGAAATTGATAAGAGCCTTGATGTACTTAAGATTTCTTTTAAAGGAGTAACTTTGTAAGTTCACATCTTCATAAAAGCACTAAAACATTTACCATTAAGGAGTAGGATTTTCAACACATATGAGTTATGAAGGAGGTGACATGCTAAATTACTAATCTTCCCCAAAGCATTCAGAACCAATGGGAAAAGGTTCATTACTACTTGCCTTTCACTACTTGGTTCAATACATTCCAATGAAATTATAGGACAAAGTTTCAACAACTTTAGCAAGACCTGGCCTAAGAATTAATAATAATATTCAATTGGTGAAATATATGTTACACCATGTGTTTACAGCATTAAGAAGAGCTTCAAAAGTAGAATTATAAAATTATAACCACATGAGAAAAATGATTCATTTCAATAAAATTGAAATACTAGAATCCAGAAGTAATGAATCTCATGTAGAGCACAGATAAAAGAAGAGCTCAGTGCTCTCAACTCTTTCATCCATAAGCCATGCAAGGTGAAAACGTTCATGATGAAAGAAGAGGAAAACTAAAACATAAACTATTTTCTGAAATTTTCCCGCAGTTTTATAAATTAGAAACTTGCCCAGAAATGTACTTACATATAAAAGGCAACACTTCTACTTATTCTTAAGAATCAACCTAACAAGAGTTACTCTAAACTATTGAGATCACAAACACGGCAAATAGGCATAAAAAAATTCTTTTCTAGCTTCTTTATATTCTAATTCACAGTCTATTCCAGAAAAGAAAGATTTACATTCAATCATTTTCTTGAGGTTTATCCCATCATTGTGTTCATGATAGATACAAAATTGATCAAATTATGATTATATGTTTAATTTTTCTACTTCATGTCTAATGCCGCTAACACCAGCTCAACACTAATTACACCATCACCATCTAATTTCTCTATGTTATCATAATTTTTTTTTCTTTTTTTTTAATTTCAATAAAATAATAAGGTTTCTTTAATAAAAAGGCAACCTGATGGACCTGAGACAAGGTTGGTCAAGTTGGTTTCTCTAATTTTACAGCGGCTCTCTCTTCACTCTACCTTTGACATTTCCCTCCTCTTTGCTTCCCATTCTGCAACTCCATTGGAAAAAGATATGTTTCTCATCTTTCCTTTCAATCTTCTTATTCTTTTTCCTTATCCTTTCTTTTTGTTTTCTTTATTTTTGTTTGAATTTTGCAAGGTACTTGTAACCGATGCTTCCATTTGTGTGTGCATGAATTCATATTTACATATTCTCCTCTTTTGATCATTTTCTGAAATCATCTTCTTGTTGATGTGAATTCAAGTACAGTGATATGCAATTGGTATTATGAATGTGTTTGGCTTATAGTTCGCTCTAGGTTTTATTTTGCATTTTTTCTTATTACCTCAGGTTTTGACTGGAACGAGGAATTTTGTTTATTCAGTTGGTATGAGTTCATAATGAAATTGTTCACCCTCTGCTAGTTGATACCTTTTTTTTTTCCTTTCTAATTGCAGCAGCATCAATTTGTTTTATTCCTAGGGTTTTTTTTTATATATATATAATTTGAATTTAAGGTCTTGACATTTTTGGTGTGTATATGGTGAATTTTGCTTGAGGATTTCAGTGTATGGTGCGTACATGGGATGGAAATGCTAATGAAGGCAGTTCTTACACAATCTGTGAATTTTAACTAGATTCTATGAATCAAATAGAAAGATTAAACATCTAAACATAAATAGATCAACAAATTCAATATCTAACATGGACTAACTGATAGGAAGAACCTCAAGAAAATGATTAAAAATAAATCTTTCTTAGCCAGAAAAGATAGTGAATTTGCATGAAACTTTAAAACATAAGAAAGGTAGAAAAGAATTGTATATGACTAACTGCCCTATTAGTGATCTTGGTAGTTGACTAGTTTCTGATTTATAAAACTTCTTAAAACTCTTAAAAAATAGTTTATATTTCAGTTCCAGTCATCTTTCATTGTCAAAAAATCTTAAACTGTTTTTACGTTGCATAGCTTATTGGATGAAAGGACTCATAACATTTAGTTCCTCTTCTTCTTTTATTTGTGCTTTCTACATGAGAGTCATTACCTTTGGACCCTAGTATTTTGATTTTACTGAAATAAATCATTTTTCTTTATCTACTTTATGTTAGAAAATTTTCACACAGGATCTCCATGAATCACAATAAAAATAAATAAATAAACATATCTCCTGTCATGTAGATGCCAATAGTAAAAAAAAAATCAACAAATCTTCAATCTTTTCACTTCTTTTGTACAAAGCTTGATGGAGAGCAAAACTGGTAAGCACAGAATTTCTTTTTTAAAAATTTTACCGTGAAAGATTGGGACCTGCTGTTGTATATTTATAATAGAAAAATCAGTTATTGGAGTTGGTTTCATCAACCAACTCCATAACTTCCTTTACTTTACCATTTTACCCTTTGATATTAGATAATTAACTTTATAATTTATAAATAAACCAAATATATATAACATTCTCCCGCTTGGTTTAATTATAAATTATATGATTATTAATTAATAAAGTTCATTATCTAATATCCTCCCACTTGAACTTTATTTAAATGATATTACAAAACAAGTGGGGAGAAGAATG